>JAIPRK010000754.1:115675-139503 GCA_025469195.1 Chaitophorus viminalis | reverse complement strand
TTTGAACCTTAAGTATAAACAGAAAAAATTTTATGAATTTTTATCTACAAAATAACTTGCAAATTATCGTGATTTTGACACATTTTATACAAATTTGAGCTTTATGAGCTTATAAAAAAATTTGAGTATGTATCACCGATATTTTCTATTTAAGATAAGTTCAGCTTATTATAAACCTTGTATTAAATTTTCGAGAGTTTTCGGTTAGCCAATTAAATTTTATAGGTGTTTAAAAAAAAAAAAACTTACAAAAATCGAAAATTTAAATTGTCTATAAATAAGTCAAAATATGTCAAAATACTTTGAAAACTTAACCACGTATAGAGAACACCAATATAAAGATTTGGTGAAAATTTCAAGTTGTTGCGGTTTTTCGTTTTTGAGTTAGAGCATTTTAAAAAAGTGTAGTTTGTAAAAACGTGATTTTTGCTTAAAATTTCCCGGTTTTTCGTAATTTTTTTATCGTTTTTTTCGATTTTTTAAAAAAGTATTGAAGAAGTTGGATTTTTGACTTGCCCAAGTACCATCTACATTCACTTTCCTATCAGAAAAGTTGCCGTTTAAGAAAATCAAAGCATTTTTACTACCAAAAATCATGTCCTCAGACACAAAAAAAAAAAAAATTAAAAAATTAAAAAAAAACACACATCATTGTAAAACCAATAGATTCCATCACTCCGTTCAGAATCTAAAAATTATTACAGTCTGACATTTAAATTTTTACAAAATACGTAAATTAACAATTGATCTTCAAGTGATTTTAATTTTTAGGTATTAGTTATTATTCAAAAAATATAAGTCATAAAAACATGAAACTTTTACCAGTTATTTACAATTGTATTTTCTTTTCAAAATATTTTACTATATTTTATGCATTTGAAGTATTCGATTTTTTTAAATTTTTTTTTTTATGAAATATTGTTCATTGTTAAATGAAAACAATTTAATAGACAATTCTACATATTTTGCAGCATCTTCCATTTGATTTAAAATCAGTAGTTGAATTTTTTTTTTTTTTAAAAAAATGCATTTCATTCTGTGTGATATACATTTACTAAATATTGTATACTTAAGTGTAGTTACTAAATTTGTAGTTTAAAAACACAATTTTAAAGTTTGATATTAGTAATTTATTTACCTTGACATTAGTACCAATCAAATAATCTAATATAGTTTCTAATCTCTTGATGATAGTTTACGATTACTATACCCATGGGGCCAGGCTTAAGCCTTAAGTATTAACATAAAAAGGTTAAAGAACCACTGGTATATTCTGTAAATATTTATACACAAGAAATAATACAAGAAAAAATTTTATGACTGTTTTAAATTTAAATTTTTATGAAATTGCATTATAATTCAATTTAAATATAAAATACTATATTATTATATACACATTTTAGACAAACATATTAACTCCGTTCAGAATCGTTATTCGTATACAATGATATTTATCATTGCATTCAAATTTAACAAATCCATTGTAATGATGACCTATCCTATAAAGGAAGTACACTCCACTCCCGATTGTACAGCAAAGCGAGGCCCACCCATTCTTTTTTTGTTTTTAATTTTTTATACATTTTATGTGGATAAGTGTAATCTAATTTTATATATTATAAATTATATATTATTTTTTATATTTTATATTTTTATATTATATCCGGAACACACTACTAAACAAATTACGTACTATGTACTGTTCTGTAGGAATGGCAAAAAATATTTTGAACATCATAAACGATCTAGTGTAACTAGCGACACATCATAACATATTAACATAACTACGGGATAATTAAAGGTTCTTACACACTGCTGCGGTACGTGATACGGTATCGGTATGATACAAGTAAAAATAGTGTACTGTACCGATACTGTATCGTAACAGTTTTAAACATACACCTACATATCTATTCTTTAAATTTCAAGGGAGCGGGATAAATCGGCAGATCTGGAATGACGGTGAATGGGTAACGAAAGTTTGTACCGTGACGCACCAGAACTGACGACCTGTCCGACCTGATCGAAATTTTCTTATAAAATTAGACAAATACCCTTTATTTCACGGCTTTAGATACATCTATATAACGTTACATTAATGGCAATACCACGTATCTGCATTTTACCAATTGTTCAGGAGAGTGAAAAAATTGAATAAATATTAAAATATATTATACACCCCATTTTTTTTCAAGTTTAAATTTAAGTTATGATTTTTCAAAAATATTTTTAATAAAATTCTTTAAATTAGGTTGCTGTTTAAAAGTTAGTGTAGTTACTTGATATTTACTAGTTTTTGTGAGATATGTGTTAAATGTTATTGAGCCGTGCTTTAAGTTATCACTTAAATCCAATTTGGAGGGTAAATAATTTATTAAAGGTTATTGTACGGAAAAAATTTTGTGCGCAAGGAGATTACAAATATTTTGATACCAAAAACTCATTTTGTGTAAAATGTCAGTTACGTGGTATTGCCATTAGTCCCGTTGTAGAGAAGATAAGGTGTAACCACTTTCGTATCTACCACGATTTATGATATATATCTTAAATCGTGGTATCTACCAATGTAATAATATTGATGCAAAAAATTATGGCAGTTTGTTAGTTCAAATTTGAACACCAGAGTTCGCCACCATTTGCCCGAAAGCCGGTTTTTATACAAAATGTAATGGAGATATACATTTAATTTTTATTTAAATTTATTAAATATTGCTTTAACGTTAAAAATCTTCATTACAATATAATATATATTTTATATATGTAAATAAACAAAGTTTTTGAAATCATTATATTCTTATTACTATGTATAACATGTAATAATATTATGTAGAATTTAACGTATTATGTTATTATAAATTGATTGATTTAAATAAAATTGTTTATTCATATTAGATTATTTCAAATTATTTATTACCTATGAGTTTATTCATTCATTAACAAATATTCTACACAAAAAGGGAATTACTGAAATAAGTTGTACCTATACATATAAATATACAATATTACGAAGACAAATGTGTAGGTATGTTAGTAGTTATGGCCTATGGGTTTAAATAAAATCTCTAATAGCATTCCACTACGACTATACGAGTACATTCTACATACATACACATAATTAAAAAAAAATCCTTTCTACTATTTATCAGGGATATTAATTTTAAAATTGTAAATTTCTAGGAGAGGTGAGATAAAATGATGGATTAAGTGCTGTATTTGTCGTTTAAATTTAAACCAATGTACCATTTCTCTCGAAAAAAATAATTCCGGGTAAAGTGGATGGGGTGTATCATTTTCCATTTTTATAGATAGTTATTGATATAGAAGTAGAACCGAATATCTTAAGAAGATATTGGCTTACCTATAAGTTTTATAAATATCTACTATTACTAACACTTACTATTTACAACCAGAAAAATTAATAAAAATTTGTATTCGTAATATTTGATGTAAATATAAGTTATATTTATATAAACAAGACAAACTTTTTATTTTAAAAAATTGAAAATATTAAATGTCTACATAGTATATACTATCTATAGTTATTACTTAAAAAAAAAAATGTCCTATTTTTAATTTTCATTAAATAATATATATTGTCTCCCTACTGATGACACCATTATATGACATCTATTACATGCATTGAAAGAACAAATTAAGAAGTTTTTATTTAAAATTATATTGATACATTTTTATAATAAAATGCATAATATATTTTTTTGTGCCAAGACGAAAGACTGGATATGCTAGCAATATGAAAAAACTTAAGGATGTTTTTGAAAAACCACCTAATTTATTTAGTGCCTCAAAGGTATTTACTAATTTTTATTTTAGTAGGTACCAACTACAAAGTTGTATTTTTGAGGAAAATAAGTGTATTCTTTTCTTTCCTTAACAAGAATATTTTTAAAACAACAAAAATTGGTAAAAATAATTATTATTTCATACTAAAAATTTAAATTTTTTAAAAAAAAAACCTGACCGATAGCATTAGAAACAATGTATTTACAAAATGAAAATCGGCCTTCGGGCGAATGGTGGCGCTGCCTGTACGACAAATTTGTACTACAAAACTGCCGTAAAAATTAGCAACAGAAAACTGTGCAAGTGGCGTCACCTTATATTCTCTACATCGTGCCATTAGTGTAACGATATATATATATATATATATATAAATATAAAATTATCCACAAGGATCTCTAGCAGCAAGCAGGTGTATGTGTCGATTTAGATAAGAACATTTTTGGACGTTATTCACTGCAGCAGTGCAGTTCAATATAGGCCGTTGCGCAACCATAGTATCTATTGCCGTGATACTAAACAACTAATGGTCGAAGATTAACCCAATATGATGCATAGAAACAACCGATGCGCGATGTACAGCAATAGACAATACGTTTTCGGCGATCGACGAGTACGAGTGTGCAACATAAGCAACATAACGTGCAGTCGCGACAATCCCCACTATATAGCGCTCCACGCTCCACGCATAGTGTTTAGGCTAGTGACTGGTGGTCAGTGCCTCAGTGGTCGTTAATTCAATTTTCATCGAATTGGTCTAGTAGATATCTATAGCCGTGGTATTAACATTACGTCGACGTTGGCTGAAAATATTACAACAAATTACGAATATGGGATACCACGAGCCGTGGTTGTTCGGTTTTGAACACTACATATTTAAAAATAACAAAGATAACAAAAAGACAATACAGTAATAATGACAACAATTTAAATTAGCTAAGGATACCTAAAATACAATAAATCAAATTTAAACATAGACAGCTTAGTTGACTTGGGTCAAACTATTCCAGATCATCAAGTAAATAAAATATTTAATGATAATTTATATTGTGAAGATCAAATTACATCTTTTATAGACAAACCAGTAGCTCTAACCTACTTTGTTGGTTATGTTGGTCGAAAGTCAAAAAAAAAAAAAATTACTAGCAAACACTTGCAAGTTGCAATAATTGTTTTAATTACCTAATTTCAACATCAGATGTCATAATTATTTTGAATTAGAAGTTCAAGAATTTATAAATATGAGAAGTCGATGAAATTTAATTAGTTCATCACAATGTCTAATGAATATAATATTCTATAATACTACTTTGGAACAAAATTCCTTTTTCGATCCATTACGTTTGACACTAAATTGTACGACTCAGTATGAGGGTAGGTGATCTAGGGAACGTTTTCAAAGATTGATGGTGATCGGACGAATTCCAGGCTAGTTCCTTGGAAAGGATTTCACATTTTCAGTGTCAAATTATGGAGGACCCGGAGGGGACATGTCATATGTGTGGGATACGAAGTCAAATGTTTTTGCGTTAAAACCACTCTCCTATCACTAAATCCAATTCAGATATACTTTATCCAAAAATCAGAAAGGTGGGTACTTTTAATATGAAGTGCCCCTAATAGCCCTATGTGTAATAGAGAAGACTAGTACGTTAAAAATAACCAAGGCATGGCGCTAGATTCCAAACGAAAAAAACATTTCGCGGCGAAAAGTTGGCGGCTAAATGAACGGCGACGAAATAAATCGCGGTGAAACGCTGGCGGCGAAAAGTATAGCGGCGGTGTGCACTAGACCCGTTCAAAATACAACATAATAAATATCCCGTAATTGTTTATTAGTTGATTATTATTTTTACTATATAAATCGTTTATAATCGTGTTCCAAACAATTTTATCAAATACTTTTTTTATTTCTGATAAGATTTTTTTCTTGTAGTCTGTAGACTTTTTGAATATCTTTATGTGCGGTGCCCTAAAATTGATACGATAATTATAAATCAATTGATTATTCTCGGGTTATTCCGTTATACCAGCTATTTGGCGTCAGTATTTCTCTGTTGACTATATTTCATTAGTAGACCAAACACTATCCTATGTCTCCATGGGTAATGAAATTACACTCCAACACCGATCTCTCTCTCCACAACAAGAGCGAAACTTTGGTCAATGTTTTCAGAAATCTGGTTCATTCATTACTGGAAGACCACCAGGATTACACCTTGTTTTACACTGATGGATCAAAAACTGAAGCGGGAGTAGGGGCTTCTGTATACTCCACTAACCTAACAAAAATGTTTAAATTACCAATCTGACTTCTGCTCAATATACATAACAGAAGCCTATGCGATCTCTCAAGCACTTGAAATAATTAAACAAAACAAAATAAACAAAGCACTTGTACTAAGCAATTCTCTAAGTTCCATAAAGAGCATCTTCAATATAAACCAACCCAACATCTTATCCAGAATAATACAAAATCAGATTTCTATACTAAACAGCCACAATCAAGAAGTCAAGATTGCATGGATTGCTAGCCATGTTGGAATCCTCGGCAACGAGATAGCAGACACCTACGCCAAAAGAGCTATAAGCTCCTCTGAAGCTATTTCAACTTCATTTTGCTCTTTGAGCGACATTAAGCGAACCGTGCAATCTCTTTTACTGGAACAATGGCAGCACCGTTGGTCGTTGTCACAAACCAAACTAAACGAAATCAAACCAACTATTAATCCTTGGAAAATCCCTCAAACTGAAATACGCTCTAAAGTCGTCATCAACAGACTCAGAATAGGGCATACACGGCTTACCCATGGTTTCCTCATGAGACGCGATGAACCTGATCAATGTAATATCTGCGGGGAAACTAACAGTCAAACACATTATCCTACACTGTCGTAAATATGCCGACACTAGAACAGCCCTGAATATACCCGACCACTTAGACCACTAGGACCCGATCAAGAAAACTTCAACAAAATCATTACCTTCTTTAAAACAATTACCTAAACTGTACAACTCTATCTAATATTACTTATTTCTTTTTGTCTTCTCTTCCCCCTTACATGTTTTTCCTTATTTATCTAAACCAACTTTTTCTTATAATTTTTATTTGTTTATAATATATAAAATATAATGTAATATTAATACCACAAATATTGTAAGTCAATAACCGTAGTTGTTGAGGCTATTATTAGAAAAAAAAAACCATCTTGTATTCGTTTTAATGACAATTTTTTCCGAACCAGCATGATACCCAATGCACCGTCATTCATAAAGTTACTGTGCCCGTACGGCCGTACGTATTTGCGTTTAGAACCGCGAGACATAAATTCCATTTACCCAGATTTACTTATTATAGTTATTAATATATTATATATATTACTTACATCCTACTTGATCAATGCAATAAGAATTTTGAAAACTGATTTCAATTCGTTGTCAATTCTTTTTTAGATTGAATTTCTCAAATTTATAAATTTTATACTTAACATACTCAAAAATTAACTTTTGTTGATTTTTATGTTTTAAATTTATTTAATTCTATTTCGTGAAATTTAAGGGAAGAAAAGTCGATTTAAAGTACTTAACGCCGAATTTAAATAGGTTTTTAAAATGTTTATCCCATGAATTGAACAATCGGTACGTTGGAAAGAGAAAATGTCTAAATTCGTATGTAGCACGTGTGATAAGACAGCCAGACAGGGACAAAAAATCGTGACTTTCAATTCCCTTAGTTTTATACCGCGATACCGGTGGACCCGGACATCTCGGCGTAACCATTTGGGCGTAGACCCATTTCGGCGTGCATTCAATTCTTTTAGACTTATACTCATTAATTTTAATTTTATTCTAAATGTGCTGTATGCTGGTATAGTATATTATGATTCTAAACACGTTATATAAATGATATTTGTGTAAATTAATAATTAATATATTATATAATTTTATAAAATACCTGTAATGGATGTATATGATTTCTATACAAATTATTTATTTAGGTTACACAATTTAAAATAAATACCATAGATCCATATAATTACAAGTATCCCATTTTGTAACGTTATGTCTTATATAAAGATATGAATTATAAATTATTAAGTAATTGTTGGCATTTTTAATACATATAAAAAAATATTGATAAATTTTGACAAATCGTCGTAATAAAATAGAATAATGGTATAATAAAATAATAATATAATTATAATACTTTGTGATTATCTTAAATTAAAGAAGTCAGTGCAACAACCAGATTAATCCTCTTTTGAAAACTTACCATAAACATTGAATTATTGCACCAAACGCATAAAAAATATATTAAATATATGAGACAATAAAAATTATCTATTCTCAATGCTTTTAAAATCTCGTTGCAAAATGGGTAAAATTAGCTTAGAATAATTTATATAGCATGTTTAGAATCATATTCTAAACCAGCATACAGCACGTTTATAATATAAAAATCAAACTAAAGAATATTAAATATATGTCTAAAAAAATTGAATGTACGCCGAAATGAGATCACGCCAAAATGTCCTAGGACCGCGATACCGGTGTTGGATGTTTTTGAATTATACTCGTGCCACCACCGAGAGAACGCTTTACACTACTAGGCGGCAAAAAATCTCGTCTGTTCTCGCGCATTCTCCAATAACGTTATTTACCTGCACCAAGAGGTAGGCGTTCTTTCGGTGACACAAGTTGGCTACCATGTAATAACACCCCAATCAATTTTGAACAATGATCTTGAGGGGATAAGATTGAAATATGCCTACGTCTTTTATATTATAATTTGTTGTATTTGTTTAATTTAAAAATTAAATTAACACAATACAAGTAATTAAAATGTGTAGGAAACCTATATGTCATATTACATGTGGGTAAATATGTTATAAAAAAACCACTGGTATCCACACTGTCGAACTCTTGTAAAAAAAAAACTTAAGGAATTATGGATAAATGATAAAAAAATTAATAAAATATTTATTTACATAGAATTTATTCTGATGATTATTGTTCCATTAATAATTTATTAAAATTAACATGGTTATTTATCAAAATACCGCAGCAGGATTAATAACAATCAAAAGTATAATCAATCTTCATGTCATTTGAATCAATGGACACCTATATTTTGTGGTCAATTTTTACTAAAATTATTAATTAGTATGTAGTTTCAAAATTCAGATTGACTATCAAATAATGTCAAATTGTTAATGAAAGTTAAAATAATTAAATTAATCAATTTCCTCAGTGTAAACAAAAAAAGGTTTATTATATATAATAAATGAAATTAATCTTCTATGATGGAAGTATTACCAACCAATATTAATTATAACAAGCAGGCAATCGTAAGTCCTTGGAATAACCAAATTAATGAGTAAGTAAAAAAAAAGAAGTTTAAAAAATTATTTTTTACAATTTTTTTAATATTTTAGAAATAACATTAACCGCAGCTTTACACATTATTAATTTATAAATAACTGTACATAATAGTCCGACAATGGTATCAACGTATATAGAAAAATATAGTAATTTTCTCCAATGAAACATCTTCATAACAATTATTATTTGTAAATTCGAATTTTTCATAATAAATTGTTTATTAAAGACACTTTACAATTTCATATAAGAAATTGAAATTTGAAATAGCATAATCTCCTTAATTCCTAAAACGTGTTTAAAAAAAAATGTAGTTATAGTACATAGTACACACAATTATCAATTATATAGTTCATATAATATAATTACACTAACAAAATTATTTTGTCATTTATCCCATTGTCAAAAAGAGAAGGGCAAAAATCAACGATTTAGGTCAATATTTCAGGAGACTAGCTTGAATATAAAGTAAAACCAGAAAATGTACAAAAAATAAATAAATAAAAATAAAACCCTTAACAAAAAACACAGTATACAAATATTTGCAATTTTATAAATAATTGAATATTCAAGGGCATAAATGAAAAAAATGGCTAATTATTTAGAATTTTTTTCTTATTTATATAATTTTTTATAACATGGTATCTACAATAAAATAAAATAAAAATAGAAGAATTTAGTGTCGATTGATGAATAGACAACCACAAACAGTGTAAGCTACTATTGATCAGCTGTTTCCTCTTCATCAGAATCATTTGTTTGAAGCGAAAGAAAGAATGAATTCAAAACTACAACTGCCATGGTTTTAGTTTCTAGGTCTTCATCGAATCCAGCTTTGAATTCTTCTTCTTTTTTCCATAGTTCGAAAGATTCTTTACTTATAACACTGTCCTGATAAAGCTTATGGAAGAGTTTTAATACCATACCTAGCGTAAATAAAAATGATTTGAATTATTGTACATAGAAATTTAGGTATTGTTTAAATAATTAGTAACATACCTCCAGGATGTTCAAGTGCAGCTGACATTATTTGAATCCCATACAGACATTGCACTTCTCGTGCTTGGATCTCAGGTTCTGGGAGAGGTTCTGACCTTATGTAAAGGGTCAATAACTTCACATGAACATGATCAAAGAAATCTTCATACGAATGATTAGGTTCTATAAAAATAAAATTGAAGTTAGTATTGTGTTAACTAATATGCAAGCCAATAAAAATTGTTATTACTTAAGCAAGCGATAACAATGGCAATAGTTAATGCCCGTACAAACTGAGGACATTTTATTATTTCTGCACTGATATTGATCTAAAATGAAAAAAAAAATCAAATAACAGGTCAACAAGGAAAACCAAAAAGATGGAATTATAAATTATATTGGATGAATTTGTATACTTACACTTATCCAATTATGCATTACATCATATAATTGTTTGCTATCAGTCAACCTCATTGTATCATACATAGATACAGACAAGAGGAATACTCCAATTCGCTAAATTTGAATGAAATGAATAATTATACCTACAATTTTTCAGTTTAAAATAGTATGATAACTTACATCATTTTTGAAATATTTATTTATTTGGTTATTAGGCATAAATACATTGAGAGGTACGTAGTCTGACATCCTCCACTTATTATAAATCCATAAAATTCCTCCATCCTAAAATGACAAATAATAAATATACTTACTAGTTGTTTATAATCATAGGTTATTTTAATATAAAATATATTTCAACATTTTAAAAACACATTTGAAAATTATAAATTTAACAAAAAATTACTAACTTCTTTTATATTTTGGGTTTCCTTGGAACTGAGAATTTTTTGCAATACCTCGATAAAAAATATACTAGAGTTTTCAGGCCGTATGGAAGTGCAAGCATCTTTTAAATTAATAAATTCAAAAGAGGACGACTTTGATATTAATAATGGAGCTATAAATGATTGATTAATAATATATAATACAATAATAAATTTCATAATAGAATAAGATAAAAAAAACTTACTAATAATGGCAGCAATATAGGAGAAGAATTGAGGATAATCCATCAAGTAGTCATTCCAATCTTTAAGGACAGCATCAATTCTACAAAAATGTTATTCATTTTCAACTATTATTCTAGATTGAATAAAAATTATGAAGATAAAAAATATACCCTTGGGTTATAACTGCCATAGATAAAACTTTTTTGGATAACAATTCAGCAAATATTTTACCAGCTATGGTACGGCTATTAGGTTTACTATCCAATGTTGTAAGTGATATTGATTTGACAAACTCTTCATGCCTAGTGAGAATTTTTGAATTCTCGTCTTCAGTCAATGAATAAATTATATCCTAGAAAAAGTATATAAATAATACTTGTAAATTATAATATACCTATAAAAATATATATACATCTAATACATACATCTAAATTATGCATTTGTTCATACTCTTGTATTATGTTTTTGCATTGCATATTTATTTTATTAGCCACTTCTGAATCCAATTCAGCTATATGCTCTTCAGGGGCCTCTTTAGAAATGTTAGTTGAAGTTATGGAATTAAGTGATGGGCTAGTTTGAGCAAATTGGGGCATCATACTCGCTATACCTACAATAAAACATAATCAATATTTTTACTTAAAAAAAATTCCTATAAGAACAAAACGAAACTGATGCAATAAAAAATGAGTTATACCAGACATCATCCGTTGTCTTTCTTCAGACTCAGATATAACTGGTTTTCTAGAATTACTTTTACTAGACCTAAAACGAATAAATAATTATTAAATAGGTAAACAAATATGTTTAAAAGATCCAAATTTATACTTACATCATTTGTGATATAGTTGAGGACTTTTTATCATCATTGAGAACAGCAAACGTATTGCTACTCGTAAATGAATTACTACTTTTTCCTCCAGGAGAATTAGTAAATGACCATTTAGAAGAAGGGCCCAAAGTAGTAACAGAAGATGATTCCTAAAATTGAACAAACCAATAAAAATATTAAAAGGAAGCAATAACAATAGATATGTTTAGTTTAAAAAGTAATACATTACCTTAAAACCTTGTAGTTTTGACTGATCTATGGTATAATTTTGTTGCTTAAATTTAGTAGTATTCTGTACCACATTCCATTCATTATCATTCCCACCTGGAAATAAAATGTTTTGTATCATAATTTTTATAAAAACCAAAGAACATAATATGATTACATTTGTGTTTTTATCATTGAAAATAATTTATCAACATTATGTTAATATTATCAGAGAGAAGATTAGATAAAATTAATCACTTAAAAACACAAAAAATGATTATAAATATATAAAATGTAGATAATATGAGTGAAAGCTGGTACTTACGGCGACTTTTATTATCACCCCCTCTGAATTTATTATCATCACCACGGTGATGCTCACGTTTTTCAGGTCTATTATATGAAGATAATGCTATCGACTGTTCCATTGCTTCATTTTTGGCATCATTTGCAATTTCATTAATCAATTTGGGTTTACTATCGTTACGTCTTGGAATCCATTTATCCCTTCTTAAATCTATGACATCTTGGATCATAAATTTTATTCTGGAAGGAATCTTATTTTTCATATCTTTAGATGTCAGTGCTTTTAACTTATCAAAAGTATCATTTAAATTGTATGACTGAAAAATAAATAATACATATTTATCAGGAAGTTTAGATTTATAACTAATTTATTTATAAATAGAAGCAAGATCCAACATGGTACACTATGTGCATTATTCACATGTTGTAATTAACATACAAACATATTTTAATTCAATTTATATATATGTTCATACCATGATTACAATTCACAGGTATAACAATGTTGCCAATTTAAAAGCATTTATATTTTACTGAAAATGTTTTCCAAAATACATTAAAATTTATTCAATTAAAATAAAATATGAAAATTTACTTGTTCTAATTCTTTTCCAACAGTCTTTAATAAATTGCATAAACATTCCAGAGGTTCCTCTACATGTTTGGTGACTAAGTTCACAATACAATACAACATAATATTTGGAGTAAGAATTTTTTGTTTAAACAATTCACCAATAAACCTGATAAAAAAAAAAAAAATTTCCATTATAAGTCTTATTTAAATCAAAAATGTAAGTTACCGGCAATTTCCTACGGAACGTTTACGCAATCTTCTTTCATTTTCCTCGTATTCAAGTTGCAGTTCTTTTTTCTTTTCCTAAAATATATAAATATATATAAAAAATAACTCATCGAAAATGGTTTATTAAAAATTAATTACTGGATCTTTGCATGAAGTAATTTCAGTGAGCTTCTTAGCAGAATCCATTTCTTGAGCCTTGTCCAATTCGAATAGGCTTTGACATTTACTTATAATAAGCTTCTTAAATGATATCATTTTATTACCTTCAGAACATACTTGTACAGTCTGCATAGCAGAACATAGTGATGCATAAAGAGGTGCGAAACTTTGTTCTTCTATTGCCTAGAATTGAAAAAAAGTATTTTTATACAGTTCTTACAGGATATTCTTTTGTTAACACAAAGATACAAGATAAATGAGGAGGATCATGAAGTGTAAGAAGAAATGTAAAATATAACAAAAAATTAAGAAATGTAACAATCAAAAAGTATTAATAAATATACATAAGATATATATCTAAATTATAGTCCAATACAAAAAAATTATTATGGCCAAGAATGATAAAATTTAAATTTGTATGTAATACTCTCCCTTTACAGACAAGTCTGTATAATTTGGTTATCTCGACAAGTAATCAATTTCTGAATATATAATTTAGATATATAAAATATAGAACTGTTAGTATAACTGATGTTAAAACCCAAATATCCCTTGAAATTGATATACAGTATGTTCATTAATTGGAAAGTCAGTAGTTATTACTCCTAATATAATGCAGATATTGAAGTTCCGTTTTTTTTTTTAACATAAAGTGACTTACAGTCCATCTTTTAATGGTTAAAAAAATCCAAAATCGACAAAATTTTTAGAAAATAGCGACTTTGTAGAATTACTTATAAGTTACTCTGAGAAAAAAAAATTTGAAATTTGTTGATTTTTGAATGAATGAGAGCATTTTATATTTTCAAAAAACAGCAAATTGTAAAATCACACGGTTTTGTGATTTTTTAGTAATTTTATTAATTACTGTCAAACATCTTCAATTTCAGCAGCTATTTATGTCCGTGTTAATTTAAATTAAATTTTAACATTTTAAATTTTATTTATGGTTAATGCAGGTGCCTAGATTTTTTTTAACTTCATTTGCATTAGTTTTAATTTCATTTCAATTTTTTCCTTAAATAAGTATTAAAATTAAATTCACAATATCCGATACCGTAGAAATGTTATTTATTAATTTTGAAAATAATAAAAGCCAAAGAGTAAAATCTACGCATCTACATTATTCATATAAATAAAATTTTAAAATTATAATATCTAGGTAAATAGTACTGACACCGCAGTGACTTCAACAAAGTATAATAAATTAATATTGTTATTGGTATCAATATTTAGGTAGGTAATTTTAAATATTTTAATGTTAATTATAATTTAAATATCACACATTTTAACGTTTTCTCAGATAATTCAAGGTTTAATTTTAACTGAAATGAAGTTAAAATGTAATTAAAATTAATATGAACATAAATAGCTGCTTAAATTGAAGATATTTACAATAACCAATACGATTACGAAAAAAATCAAAAAACAGTAAGATTTTACAATTTGCCGTTTTTTGGAAATATAAAATGCTTTCATGCATTCAAAACTCAATCTATTTCAAATTTCTTTTTTTCTCTTAGTAACTTATAAGTAATTCTACAATGTGGCTATTTCGGAAATTTTTCAACATTTTTTTTTTTTTTTTTGTCAATTTTGAATTTTTTAACCATGGTCAAAAATGGGCTGTAAATCACATATTATGTTAAAAAAAAAAAAACGGATCTTCAATATCTGCATTATATTAGGCGTAATAACTATTGACTTTCCAATTAATTAACATACTGTATAATAGACAAAATAAAACACCATGTTATTTTCAATTACCTTTTCAAAAACTAAGTCAATAGTTTTTTCTAGCCGATCAAAAGTATCAATAGGTAATGCCTTAAACCGTTCGGTTAATGGACCCATATTATCTGGAGTAATTTTGTTTAATATTGATCGGACATTTTTATTAACATCCTGGAACAAATTGATATTATTTATGATTTTTCAATACATGGTCAACATATTATTTACTAATTTTCTTACCTCCGTTTTCAATTCATCTTCATTTTTATTTTTAGCTACATCAATTTTTGTAGCTTTCTTAGCAGCTGTCGGAACCCAAGCATTATCAGTCTGATTTAATTTTACTTCTTCTCTTAATGAAAGAGACATATGTATAGTGTTAGGCTTAGCTGTTTTACTAGCTGTTTTGCCTTGGCTACTAGTACGTTTATTAGGTCCTCCTGTTGGCTACAAGACAGATATTCTAATAAATTAAAATCATAATTAAATGAAATACAAATATTTACCATCATAGGCATACCACCACGTTGACTATTACCAGGTTTAAAATATGATGGCATAAATCCAGTAGCACTAGCACTTTGAGACCTTGGTAAATTAGGAGGTACCATACCCTAATAAAAATATTTTTGTTAAATACATCTACAAATTAAAAGAATAAATATTTTTCAAATACTTACTCCTAATGAACTATAAATAGGTGAATTGAGTGATCTTGTAATATTCATCCAACCACTTAATACATCAGGTTTCTTTTGGCAAACTGCCTCACTTCCAAGTTGTGTTAAAAATGCTTTTGAATAAACTTTCTTTCCAGTTTGATTTGTATAACTCCACTGTCCTATACAAAATATAAATATTTAATGATATTTCATTTTAAATATTTTAATAATAATAATTATCATCTTTCAGAAATAATCAAACCTTCAGCATATGGTAATTTTTCTAAATAACTAGGCAACTTAGGAGTTGCAACAATTTCAACTGGTTTATTTTGTATACCATTATCTTGGATTTCTTGTGGTTGTTGTAATATTTCTTCAGGCTTTTCAATAATACTTTCTTCCTCTTCAGTTCTTGGGTTATGATTATCATTTTCATTTTCTTTATTTTCTAACTGGATTTTTAAGTGTTAAATGGTGTTAATTTATTATAAATGGTACATATTTATATTTTTATCATCCCAAAATAATGAAAATATAATCATTTTTAAATTTATATTATAGTAACTGAAATACCTTAGGATGTTGAGATTATGAAGGGATGGAGAGAAATAAGAATTTCAGAATTAAATATTGTATTAATTTTAAGAAATTATTTATTGAAATTTTAAGTACAGTAAAACCTCTCTATAACAGTATCATTATGGACCCAAATTTTTTTCGATGTTAAGAATTTTCTGTCTTAGAGAGGTAGCAGGACTTATGACATTTTATGGTATAAAAGGATTCCATTCAATAAAGAGTCCATTATTGAGAGGTTTTACTGTATTAATCAAAAAATGGTTATATTTTTTTCGTACATAATAGTATTATGTAATTAAGAAAATCAAAATTCATATCATTTAAGACCTAATATATTCATAAAATGAGAATTTTACTCACAGTACTTCTTTCAATAACAGAATCAATAGATTCAATTGTATTATCAACTTTTGTTGTATCAATTGTATCAGATTTTACCAAATTTTTCTGTTGATCTTTCTTCTTCTTGGCTTTACTCTTTTTAGATTTACCTAAAGTTGAAAACAAAAATACTTTAAATCAGAATATAGTTGAGTAGTTAAATCATTGGTTTATGAAAATATACAGATAATAAAACAGATATAATATTCTTTGACTAAACTATTTAAAACAATTTTATATTTGAGTTAGACGTTTTGTTATGAGAATTTGTAGAAAATAAAAAAATTCAAGTTGTCAAGTTATTTGCGTTATCGTGACTCAACTGTTATATACATTTTATGTTGTGATTATATTTTTTAATATTTGTTGATAACGTTTTGAATAACATTAGAGCAGATGTTTTTCACTGTCACATATAAGCTGCCAGGATAGTCTGAAATAGCTCAATGATGCAAATACTAAAAATAGGAGACTAGGTATACATATACACTACTGGATCATGTGTCAGTCTCTATTTTAATTTAATAAAGCGATAAGCAAAAATAAATTAGATCGAATAAAACAAAATCCTGGCTATAAATTAAGTAATTGAAATCCAATTTTAAAAAGATACATAAGCTTATAGATTTACATGGGTTATTAGAAATTAATTTATTCTAATGAATCCATAATAAGTCTCTCTATACTATAAAATCATAAAAGAATAGTAATTCAAATTTACCCATAAATTTAAATAGCATTAAAAAAAAAAAAAAAAAATGAATATTTATAAAATATAAATAATATCTTAAGATAATAAGTGTTTTATGTAATAACAGGTATACAGTAGTACATTATTTTGTACAAAATACATTGAGGGCAATAAGGGCAATTTAAATTCTAGTGAAGTAGTCCAACATTCTAGCAACTAATGGTAAAATAACTTAAATTTAAATAACTGTAGAAAATAGTATTTTAAGCTTATAATTAATTACTACCAACTAAATGAAGAAAATATGTTTGTTATAATACGAAAGGTTGAAAAATATTAAAATTGTATAAATTAATTTAGAAATAGGAAAAAAGAAACTGCTAATTTGTTAAATATTTCGTATTTTATTAATATCTGTAGGTACTCACTAATAGGTCCCTTCATAGTTTTCCCAAGTACTTAATATGACATTCTTTAAACACCTATTAATACTTTAAAATGGAAAAACGCATAAAAATAAAATAAAAAAATTGAATAAAAATCTCGATAAAAGCACGTGCGCGTTCAAATGTACGAAAAATAATATAACATTTTGAAAGGCAATACAAACGACCTCTACATCTGCTAACAGTTGATAAAAATCAGTAGTACCAACTTCATCATACTTGATAAAAATCAGTACTATCATTTTATAAATATAAAATAAAAATGTAACTCTGCCAGAAGATTATTAACAATTAACTGGAAGAAAAAAATAATTGTAATTCTTATTAAAAAACGGGAGATGGACAAATAAAATCGGACACAATTCAATTTGTCTGGTTAATATCTCTATTAAAAACGTTGGAAAGTCATTCACTGAAGACTGTTAAACCACCTAGACAGCACAGGGCACAGAATCAATTCCAAAATTCCAATTTGATTTTAGAATACATTATTTCACAACTCTTACATTTAACTGAACACATAAGCAATTCATTCGAAAAAAAGGCTCACAGATGCTATTTTTATTTGTATATCCAAAGCTTTTGATAATCTTCAAAAATTGCTGTTCAAATTCATAAATAAAAATATTTTACTAATTTTGAAACCATTAAAAGATAGCATTTAATATATTCAATTATTTAATTTAACCCAAATTGACGAAACGGAAATATACTGCAACTAAAGACGGGTTTCCATGACTCGTGAAGTTGACAAATAAATATTATTAATAACATAATTTCCTTGGACTCTCGTCACTTTCACCCACAATCCGCGGGAAGGTGGTGAATAATTAAACACTAAATACTAAATATTCGTTCTCACGACACGGCGAGTACTCACGAATAGCGAATATTCGAGTCCTGGAAACTCGGCTTAAGCCAATTTCTATTAGTTATGATAAGTTATAGATCGATAGAAAAATATTATTATTCATTACATTTTTGATAATATAATATGGTATATGCCATATGGTATTTGAAATTATAAATCAATACGACATAGGACTGGAGGACGGCTTTAAATAGACTTGTTTAGTACCTCATAGTTCAGCCATTGATCACCCAAATTCATAATACAGAAGCTATAACAAAATCATTTGAATAATTTATCTTTTTGGTGCAATAACTGGAAAATATCAATACATCGTAACCATACTCATTCTTTGCTAAATTTCAACACCAAAATCCCTAGGAAGCCAACCGTAAATTATCTTGGTGTGATGTTGGACAACAAACTAACCGAGTGACCGCATTTATCATCAAAACTATCAACGCCTAGTACTGTTCTTTATTTGAAATAGGAAATCAACTTTTTATAAAAAGGGCAAATACTGCCCTCATTGCTTACTTTCACTTGTTCCATTTGGGGCTAATGGATCAAAACAAGATTTTAACAAAAAAAAAAAAAAAAATCGAATGGGCCTCGCTTTGCTGTACAGTTGGGGGTGGAGTGTTCCTCGTTTATAGGATAGGTCATTATTACAATGGATTTGTTAAATTTGAATGCAATGATAGATATTATTGTTTACGAATAACGATTCTGAACGGAGTTAATATGTTTGTCTAAAATGTGTATATAATAATATAGTATTTTATATTTAAATTGAATCATAATGCAATTTCGTAAATATTTAATTTTCAAACAGTCATAAAATTTTTCCTCTTAAGTCTGGTAGAATTTTTTTTATATATTTTTAAGTATAAACAGACATTTTATGAATTTTAAACTACAAAATAACTTGCAAATTATCGCGATTTTAACATATTTTATACAAATTTGCTTTATGGGCTTATAAAAAAATCAATCCTTTAATACATTTTCAAGAGTTTTCGGACAACCAAATAAATTTTCTAGATGTTTAAAAAAAAAAAAAATTACAAAAATCGAAAATCTAAATTGTCTACAAATAAGTCAAAATATTTTGAAAACTTAAATATATATAGAGAATGCCAATATAAAGATTTGGTAAAAATTTCAAGTTGTTACAGTTTTTTATTTTTGAGTTGGAGCATTTTAAAAAAATGTCTTTTGTAAAATCGTGATTTTGCGTAAAATTTCCCGTTTTTTTTAAAAAGTATTGAAAAAGTTAGATTTTTGACTTGCCCAAGTACCATCTACATTCACTTTCCTTTTAGAAAAGTTGCTGTTTAAGAAAATCGAAGTATTTTTACTACCAAAAATCGTGTCCTCAGACACAAAAAAAAAAAAAAAACCACACATCATTCTAAAATTAATAGATTCCATCACTCCTTTCAAAAACGCTCCATAATTTATAGGAAACCAAAATATTCATAAAGACTCCAATATCTCCAAGACCACATTAAAAATTTGGCCAACAGCTTCTTCAAGTCTATTCAAATGTTAACAGGTTCAATGCACTACCAATTCAATAAAGGATCACCGTCCCAATGCCGCCTTAGACGTAGATATCCTCACAACTTAATTGTTTAAATAATTGGTTAGCATTAAGCCACCACAATAATTTCGTCACTAAATTATAATAATAAGAATTATTTCATTTATTGTACTCAGAAAAATGTAACATTTTTATCCTTTCTTAACTAGTTAACGTAACGAAAGCTAGAAATATCTTATTGTGTTTATAAATAAAATTATCAGAGACTTTAATCAAATTGCTGATTATAATGGGCAATAATGAATTTCAACTGTATTAATACAATTATTAATTTATTATGGAATATTTACTCTACTTTATAATCAATGCAACTTGATATTGTACACAAAGATTTTAGATTTTGAACGGAGTTATGGAATCTATTGGTTTTACAATGATGTGTGTTCTTTTTTTATTTTGTGTCTGAGAACGCCTTTTTTGGCAGTAAAAATGCTTCAATTTTCTTAAACAGCAACTTTTCTAAAAGGAAAGTGAATGAAGATGGTACTTGGGCAAGTCAAAAATCCAACTTTGTCAATACTTTTTATAAAAATCGAAAAAAAAACGATAAAATACAAAAAAAAAAAAAAAAAACAAAAAATTTACGCAAAATCACGTTTTTACAAAATACATTTTTTTTTTAAAATGCTCTAACTCAAAAACGAAAAACCGCAATGACTTGAAATTTTCACCAAATCTTTATATTGGCTTTTTCTATACATGGTTAAGTTTTCGAAGTGTTTTGAATTTTTTTGACTTATTTATAGACAATTTAAATTTTCAATTTTAGTAAGTTTTTTTTTTTTTTAAATATATATCAAATTTAATTAGCAGACCGAAAATTCTTGAAAATTTTATACAAGATTTATAATAAGTTAAACTTAGCGTAACTAAAATATATCGGATATCGATTCACTCAAATTTTTTTAAAAGCCTTTTTTAAAGCTCAAATTTGTATAAAATGTTTCAAAATCACAATAATTTGTAAGTTATTTTGAAGATAAAAATTCATAAAATTTATTCTGTTCATACTTAAGGTTCAAAATTTTAACACTAGGTTATCCATAAGCTACTCTTCAAAAATCTTTAAAAAAATTTCTATTGGAATTAGAAGAAAAAATTTTATGACTCTTTGAAATTTAAATTTTTTACAAAATTGCATACCATTGCATTATATTTCAATTTAAATATAAAATACTTTATTATTATATACCCATTTTAGACAAACATATTAACTCCATTCAGAATAGTTATTCGTATACAATGATACCTATCATTGCATTCAAATTTAACAAATCCATTGTAATGACCTATCCTATGAACGAGGTGCACTCCACCCCCAACTGTACAGCAGAGCGAGGCCCATCCGGTTCTTTTTTTAAATTAATAATTTATTATTAAACTATTAATTATTATTAATAAACTATTATTAACTATAGGTATAACTTTACTTTTTATGAACTATTGGTTATACGAGGAATAAATAAATAATAAGATAAATTCTTAGCCTACAAACACAACAAATAATGTACAAGTATTATTACATAGTATTTAAGAATTAGTAAGTTCATTTTAAAATGAATTAAAAAAAAAAAAGAAAAATGAAACTGAAATTCATAAATCTCATAATAAATAACGAAAATAAAATATAAAAATTGTTTTATACAATAAGAAAAAAATATTTGTTTGTTTATATTTTGATAGCTAAAAGTGTAAAATAAAACAAGTAAAAATTAATTAAAATGTATTACCTGGTTTAGATTCTTCTTCAGTGACTTTTTTTGGGAGACATTCTTCTGAAATATTGGATACTTCAATATTTTGAGTTGGTATATCATGGGTTGGAGTAGAACGTGTTAAGGAATTAGTTACAGTTTCCTTTTCACTATCATTTACTTCCACAACTTCTTCAGGATTAATAGATAAGTTAACAGTTGGAACTAAATCAATATTGGCAACTAAATCAATATTTTTAACCGGAACTTCATCAATATTGGAATTAATAGCAGTTATTTCTTCAACTGCAGTAATTATTGGTTCGGATTCATGTATTTGAGCTTCATCCACTTCTATGGCTTTAGAGGGTATTGCAATTTTTTCATCCAACAATTTCTTTACTTGAGATTGAAATTCAATTTTAACTTTGTCTCCTCCTTCAGTGTTCTAATAATTAATGTATACATTAGGGTATATATATTATATATATTTTAAATGTTAGATTAACTTTAAACTTCATAATCCATAGAATAATTCATAAAGGCATGAATCGTTAAGTTAACATAAATCATACATTTAAATCTCAACAAATTATGAAATTAAGGAAAATAACAATTTTAAAATAAATTGTAATATTCTACTAATATATATGCTGTGGTGACCACAACTCATTTATTCTGTTCAATTATGATAAAATAAACATAAATAGATTTTTTTAAATAACTAAATTAGTATTTAATAAATGGTAAGAAACATCTGATAAGACAAGAAATTAGAAACTAGATAAAAAAAGCTTTTTTTTACTTTATTAATCATAAACAAAAGTTTATGTTAAAAAAATGTATTAAAAGTGAAAGTAGAGAAGTAATACTAAACACAGAATATAAATATCACAAATTAAAAAAAGACGATAAATTAAATTTCCAAATAAATTATTTACCTCATTATTATCAGATGCTTTAGTTTCTTCTTTTTTAACAACACTTTGTACTTGACTTTGAAACTGGCTTTGAACTTTCATTTTTTCTAATTCATCAGCACTCTAATAACAAAAAAAAAAACCACTATAATTAGAGATATTTTTTTTTTTTAAGCTTGGATGACCTGGATATTTTGTTTGGGCGAAAAAGTGATAATAGGATGAGTATGTACTGAAAGTGTAAGTTGTATACCATTGTAACACATGGATTTACAAGATAAAATATTGAATTAAAACTTGAAGTTTTAATTTTAAAAAGGGATACAAAGACGGAATAAAATATGATCTACAAATTATATACTTTAAATGCATACAATATTAATTTGACTCTCAATTTAAATATGATACCACATATATATCTGATAATAAAACATAATGAAGCCATTTGGTAAACTCTCTGTAGATCTTCTTGTACAATTCAGTTTATTATATTTGTACAAAAACGAATTCATAACTAATATCAGTCATTTCATAAACCTTCAGATCAATATTTTGACTAATTTTAAACTTTGAAATTATTTTAACATCTTATATGTTTATTAAATAACATGAAGAATGAATTATACTCTATTCAAAATTGAGAAAAAATAAAAATTGAATGAACTTACTGGTACTTGAGGTGTATTATTATCCAAGACAACTTCATGACCTGTATTAGGATCAATTATTTTAATGGCAGCATTTTTTCTCCGTTGAGGTCTAGGCTCCGATATTGGAATTGGTGTACT
>JAIPRK010000754.1:0-111325 GCA_025469195.1 Chaitophorus viminalis | reverse complement strand
CATGAGTTATATTTGGTATATGATTATTTTTCATATCACTAACGTTATGTGAAGCTTGAGTCACATAATGCCGTGAACCACGTGGTCCATTAATTTGTATATACCCAGAATTTGGGACTTGTGAATGTGGGTAATTATTATTAGAGTCTGAAAAATTAATAAGTTTTTTTACAATGGATTTTTTTGTTTGACAAATAAAATAAAAA
The DNA here is from genome assembly GCA_025469195.1 of Chaitophorus viminalis. Classification (NCBI taxonomy): domain Eukaryota; kingdom Metazoa; phylum Arthropoda; class Insecta; order Hemiptera; family Aphididae; genus Chaitophorus; species Chaitophorus viminalis. Next base: position 111,119 of record JAIPRK010000754.1, on the reverse strand, counting down.
TATTTATCTATTCAAATATATGAATAAATACTTATTTACTTAAAACTAATTTATTTATATAATTCATAACAATACATAAATGGCATCACTTATTTAGTTAGGTGACGACAGACACATGAATCAAACATTTTTATATCAAAATAATAATAGTTAATTATAAGGTTAATATACATAGAACAAGAAAAATAAAGTGGATTTTATGTATAAACTACACTTTTAAAAATTAAACAAAATAAATCTAATAATTTATTTACTTTTTTTAGTGAATAAATAAATTATTATTGGATAAAATAAGAATAGTCTTACCATTCATAGCATACAAACATACACATAAAATCTAGATGAAACATTTACAAAAAAATGTTCCCATATATATTATTAAAATTATTAATTGAGTTATTTTATGACATTTAAATTTTAATGATTAATAAATAACTGAATAAACGTGGCTGCCAGGCTGGCATAACCACTACTACTTCAAATAATTTTACTCATGTTGCAACAGCTGTCTCCCCCTACCACTAATCCATGAACAGGGCTTCTTAAACCAAGATATAATACATATTGAACTATCGTATTATATTCAACAATGAAAATAATATTTTATCATAGACAATACTGATGTTAACATTGTTAATTTGGAAAATAGAATGTGTATTCTATAATATTATCCAAACTTTAACAAGTATCCACAAAAAAAAAATATGAGGGAACTATAAATATAACTTACAAACCTTTTTATATTGCAGCATAATTGGAACTTAATTTGTATGCAAATGAGCAAGAAATTAGAATTATACAGGGTATAGAATGATAGTTTTATTGTATTTTGTATGATACAAAACTAATACATTGATATATTCACCACTATTTAATTATAAATAGATAATATTTATTATCGGAGGATAATAAAAGTCCATTATTCATAATACTCAATACTTCCAGTTCCACAAACTGCATGTTAAAGGGGTTTGTAAGCTATGGTTCTTCTGCCTGATTAACACAGAGGCAACAAAAGAATTTAGATATTTTCTATTTCCAACGAACTGATGGATCAATTAATGCGATAAGAATTTTGAAAACGGATTTGAATTAATGGTGAAGTCTTCTTTAGATTGATGATAGTGTTAATGATAGTGAAAGTGTATAGGATGTAACATTCGAATTTTGAGTTTAATTGAGTTTTATAAATGATATTACATAATTTAAACCATTAAATTGAATTAGAATACTTAAAATACTTTCAACGAAAAAATGTAGGTATGAGCTTGAGTTGCCTTTTTATTTAGGTGATATAACATAATCTTCTTAAATTTTTATACCAAAATTCTAATGAATTTTTTCATTGTAAGATCACTTACTTTCATGGGCATTATACAATTATAAAATTTATACTAACGAATAACAAAATGATCACAATATGCTCATACTTTTTCATAAAAACAATTAGTAAATATATCTTAGAGTTATACCAACGATAAAGGTATTTTTATACATATCAGAAGCCGGAAATAATTATTCTATAAATATATTTAAGATGAAAAGACCGCCAATTGTTTATGAATAGAATATTATCTAGGCAACTAAAATTTAATAAACAATACGTACATTAATATAATTATAATTGCTTATTCTACTTACGAGTAAGTAATAAATATTATATGAATTAAAATTTAAAAGAATAAAAAATCATCATAAGAAAACTTACGGTCACTGTTGAAAAACATTCATATGTAATTTAGTAAGTAACTGAGTTTTATAATAACCAATATTTAACAAGTAAATAATATAATATAATAGGTAGCAATACCAAAAAATGATAGGCTACAGATAATGAAACAATATATGGCGTGATTAATTTACCTACATATTTATTTAACTTTTAGCCTTGAATGTTGTAGGTTATATTATTTCCAATCGCCTTAATGAAATTTACCAAGAACCCAAAAAATTTAAATGAAATTTATTTATGAAGACCAAGAAATAAAATCTATAATAAATTGTTTGTGTTAATGACAGATTTATTATATTTTTATTATCATTTGTATTATAGTTAAATTCATTAAAACTTAGAATTGGGTACATTAACTCTTGTCTGGACCAAGGAAACCTAGTCGCATACAATTTTTTAGAATTAGTAAAGCTATTAATAATTACTATATTGTTGGGCTATAATTTAGGGATTTTATAAAGCTGTATTTAATAATTAATACTTAAAACAAATTTTAGTTTGGGGCTGTGCCTAAATGCAAAGACACCACTTCGAACCAGAGCTTCCTGAGCAGGACGATCACCGCAAGTATACTTCAGATTCGAAACAAAAAAAGTTACCGTACCTAAAATTAACCACTAGAGAGAGACTAGTAATCATAATAACAGTCCAAAAACCTACAAAAAAATTAATTAGAATTCGTCAGTTTACTCAAAACATACATTCTATATATTTTTAATTTTTAACATTTTTTTATAACTTTTCGAATATAATATGTACACCAGGGATTCCAAACCGCTGTTCCGTGTAATTATTTTCTTATTGTATATTATTTACTTTTACACTCAGAAGTTAGGTGGTTATCACGAGGTGAGGAATTTAATCGAGTAATTGAATTGAATGAAGAATCTTTGTATATTATTAAAACGTGAGGCGATTTCTATTTACAGCTATATCTAAAGTTCTACTGGACCGATTTTTATGGTTTTTTTTTTTACGCAAATATTGGATGTATAGATGAACTATTTAAAGAGAAAAATCCATCAATTTAATAGTTTTTAGAAGTATTTAGTTTCCCCTGTAGTTACGTATAGCGACGTGCATTATCAACGTTCAACGTTGTCTGCTGTATGCACACGCCACGCACACATGTTCATAACTCTCACTATTCTTATGTATACTGCAGTACAGCTCTGTCATCGTCAGCGGCAACTTCCGTAACTACGGCGTGTATGCCATTCATACAATCATAACCCTTCTCTGCATTCTACATTTTCTATTGAAAATCCATAATAAATACACTATTTTCGATTTCGTGTACAGCTACGTTATCATATGTACAGAATATCAATTAACTCCAATTTAAGGTAATGGAAATTGTTTACTTCGTTCCATAACATTTGCAATATTTGGTACACAAGAAAAAAAAATACTTAGAAAACTTAACCATGCATAGAAAAAGCTAATATAAAAATTTGGTGAAAACTTCAAGAGTTTACAATTTTTTGTTTTTGAGCTAGAGCATTTAAAAAAAAAAAAATGTTATTTTGTCAAAACGTGAATTTGCGTAAAATTTCCCGTTTTTTCATAATTTTTTTTAACGCTTTTAAAAAGTATTGAAAAAGTTGTATTTTAGACTTGCCCAAGTACCATCTACATTCACTTTTCTTTCAAAAAAGTCGCCGCTTAAGAAAATCGAAGCATTTTAACTACCAAAAAAGGTGTCCTAAGACACAAAAGATAAAACAAAAATAAAATAAAGAACTGGATGGACCTCGCTCAATGGATAGGTCATCACAATGGATTTGTTAAATTTGAATTCAATGACAGGTATCATTGTATACGAATAACGATTTTGAACAGAGATGTTATGTTGGTCTAGAATAGAATATTATAATATAGTATGTTATATTTAAATTGAAATATAATGTCAATATTTACTTTTCGAACGCTTATTAAAAAATTATGAGCCAAATGTTTTTTATCAACGATTATAAAAAAAAAAAAATGTAAAAAAATCAAATATTTCAAATGTCTATAAGTAACTTAAAAACCAAAGAAATATATTGAAAAAAAATAATTCACAAAGGAAATGCCATTCTTAACAGCTGGTAAAAATTTCAAGTTTCTGTGACTTTTACTTTTTGAATAATCTAAAATATTTAAAATTGCCTGAGAATAAAACGCTATTTTATGCAATTTCGTAAAAATTTAAATTTCAAACCGTCATAAAATGTTTTCCTTTAAGTCCGGTAGAATTTTTTTTATAGATTTGTGAAGAGTAGCTTATGGATAACCTAGTGTTACAATTTTGAACCTTAGTTATAAACAGAAATTTTTTTATGAATTTTCAACTACAAAATAACTTGCAAATTATAGTCATTTTAACATATTTTATACAAATTTGAACTTTATGGGCTTATAAAAAAAATTGGAGAAAAACAATCTCCGATGTTTTTTAGTCACAATAAGTATAACTTATAATTAACCTTGTATTAAATTTTCAAGAGTTTTCGGACAGCCAAATAAATTTTATAGGTATTTCAAAAAAAAAAAAAATGTAAATCGAAAATTTAAATTGTCTATAAATAAGTCAAAATACTTTGAAAACCTAACCATGTATAGAAAAAGCCAATATAAAGATTTGGTGAAAATTTCAAGTGTTTGCAATATTTCGTTTTTGAGTTAGAGCATTTAAAAAAAAATGCATTTTGTCAAAACGTGAATTTGCATTAAATTCCTGTTTTTTCGTAATTTTTTTAACGTTTTGAAAAAGTATTAAAAAAGTTGCATTTTTGACTAACCAAAATACCATCTACATTCACTTTCTTTTCAGAAAAGTTGATGTTTAAGAAAATCGAAGCATCTTTACCACCAAAAATCGTGTCCTCACAAAAAAAAAAAAAAAAAAAAAAAAAAAAAAATAATAATAAAAAAACACAACATTGTAAAACCAATAAATTCCATCACTCCGTTCAGAATTTAAAACTTATTCTATGTATTCGTTTTTTGATGACATTATTGAACAAGTTTTTAGAATTTTATTTCACTGAGTTTTTCCAAATATACTTCCTTGAATGCCACTGAATTCCCGATTTTACATTTTTTTTTGTTTTTAGAGGGAGGCTAAGGGATGTATTTTATTTAAAAGTTACGGGTTTTCAGCAAGGCTTTTATAAGATTTTACAATATTTTTTCAGTTATATCCAATACTTCCTAGTGTTGCTATGATGATAATTTTTCATTTTCTTTTCTTTTTTTCTTGGGAGTACATTGTTTTCAACAAGGCATTTAATTAACTTTTATGAACAATGTCATCAAAGCAACAATTTTGAACGGAAAATTCAAGGGGAAGTTGGACTATTGTCACACATTCCATGATCCCAAATATCACTATTTGAATTCAATTGTTTGGCTAAGATTTAAATAACTGTTCCGAGGGAAGCCGGATTATTATATATAACAGCTAGTTAGAATTATTTTTTGAAGAAATCTCCCAATATTCAAAGATATTGTTTGAAATGAAAAATGATATAATACTATAGCATACTTAGCTGATATATTTAAAAAACTAAATGATCTTAATGTGTAAGGACTTCAGGAAACAATAATTTCTTTGACAAATGAAATCAAAGGGTTTAAAAACAAAATTAACAATATGAAAATCCAATATTAAAGAACTTCAAAAACTTATAATTGAGCTCCTTATATGACTCAAAGAAAAAATTTAATTAAATTAAGTTATCCTTTGATTTCACAGAAAATGTGAAGGAACCAAATGCATGTTTTTACATTATACAATTTTATTCATATGGTAAAATATGGACAAACCATATGGTCAAATAGCCCAAGTATACCATAGACATATAAAAAGGGGGAACTTAGCTTTTAAAGTCAAATTGACATGTACCGATTTTGTGGCATTGATTTTTAATTCATCATATTGATGCCTAGTTTGTAATTAGATGATTTTGTAACAAATTAAAGGTTTTTATTTAAAATTTGGGTATATTTTATTTGTATTTGGATAAGAGGTAGATATCATATACGATTTAAATGTATTTCAGATGTTCTTCTTTATTAGCAATCATTACCAATTATCTTGTTTTTCCTGAAGCTTGAGAAGGCATTACACTGTAAGTGTTGTCTCCATCTTACAAACATAAAAGATAGTAAATTTGCGTTCAGTACAACTAATTTTGTGTTGTTAAATTTAATATTAGTTTAAACTGACCTATAATCAAACTTGAAGGAAAATACATTAACCGTGTTTCTATTTCAGTTTTTATCATTTTTTTTTTTTAAGCAAGCTAAGAATATGTAAAATATTACAAGTCTCATAGCTTGCTTAAAAATTAAAATATCGTAAAAACAAAGATAATGTTATTTCCTTTGTTTAATAATAGGTGAGATTACTCTAATATTAAAGCTAACAATACAAAATTAGTACTACTGAACGTAGATTTTCTATGTTGCACGTTTGTGAGACGAAGACAATACATACTGATGTGACGCCCTCTTAATCGCAGAATTGAACTTCTAGAGTATACTCTATTACTCTAATGCACTAAACAAAGATAATAATACTGATAATTATTCAATATCTATTTTACCCTCAGAATACTTGTCCCACCAACCAAATTATATTTATCAACTATGATTTTATAATAAATGTATACTTAAAATAAAAATAAATATTTTGACTAAAGAGCAAAACTATGGTTGTTCAGATATTAATAACATCTGATCAACAAGAAATACTAAATTCCACTGGAGACTAACCAAAGGTGGAGCCAAACTAACTAATGTGCAGTTGATACTATGGTAATTATACCATATGATTTTGTCTTATGGTAGGCGTAGTCACCAACCGCATATTTGTTTAGGCATGACTAAATTATCCATAAATGTCAATTGTTATTAATATGATAATGATATCAAATTTCATATTGAGTTGACTAAAATTTTAATTATAAACTATAAATACATTGTTAAATACTTAACTGCTATATACAAATAAGTTCTAGGTACAATGTAAATTGAAACATTATTATTTTAAAATATGTAGAAACTTAGGTTTAAAAATTTGTACTAATACCAATTTTTAGTTGAAAATGTATTTATATTTTAAACCAATTCAAATAAAACTAGATAATAATTAAAAACCAATGAATTAGTGATATTTTTACATAACTGGTCAATAATGTAAAAATCAATTTAATTTTAGCTTTCTATTAATTATTTAATAATACTTAATATACCTACTTTTAAAATAATAAAAATTTTATCTGATTTAATAGCAGAAACTAAATCAAAAGAACAACTATAGCAAATTCAAAAGCTATAGTAATACAGGTAATTGCTAATGTCACATATTCTATTATTAACCATTTAAATAAATGTATTGTTATTTATAATATAGAGTATCAGCAATGAAGTATTTAGGAACTTTTCAGAAGATCCAGGTAATTTCTCCAATCTAATTAAGTAGGGAGAGCTTTACTCTGTATAAACACTAATATATTCAATTTGTTAAGATGCATTAAAAAAAATTTGTTTTGATGAATAATTACTGATTTTATATTACATATAAAACATTGAATTATAAAATTATCATAAAATAGTAGGTATACTAACATTTACAACTCATCTAACTTAACCTACAGCAGTTTTAAAACAGAAAAAACTAAAGATAGACATTATTTTTTTATAGTTATTGACCTAGGAAACTCAGAATTTTCAAAATTACCCTAAAATGAATAAAATTGATTGTCAGAAAATTCTTTCACATGAATTGATGTATGTAAATTACATATGGTTAATTTAAATAGTAAATATCCTTTATATTGAGATAATAGTTGAAGTAGGTACCTAATATGTAATAGGTAAAAATCAATTATGTAGGTAAATGTATTATGAATTATTGATTTTCTGTATCATTGTTTTAGTCCATGAAAGTCTGGGGAAATCTTTGGTTTATCATAAAGAGTAAAATTACAACTACTTGATCATGCATTCTTCCGGTACAAAACATTTAGATTCCAAAAAATTAACTAATGAATATTGAACTGGGATGGTTGATAAGTATGTATTGATAAGTACTTAACAGTTTTTACTAGAGGACTAACAAGGAATTCAGAGGCAGATTCATATCATATAAAATATATTAAGGAAATATATATGAAATTCCAATTAGGTATACCAAAAACACTATACCTACCTACATTTTTGGTAATTATTTAACGATACACCCGTTTACATATTATTACACGCATAAATAAAACTTGGTCAACAATTAAAGGTTTTAATTAAAATTTAACTAACTTGAATTATACATCACTCGGTTTCGATTGTTCGACATGTTGTAGCAGTGATCGTTTGTGCGATGCTACGTTAACGCCGTACCTCGGTATTTCGGTAGTTGACGATGTTAAACAGGCGGACATGTCGTATCAGTCGAGATTCGTCGATGGACGAATCGATCGAAAAATAGTCATCACAGTAATATACGAAGCGCACGGGACGCGATTAGGATGGATGAAAAATCAAAAAGTGTATAATATACGGTTGGCAACCAGTGCCAAATTGGGTTGGGCACAAATTATGTATATAAAATACACAAAATTGCGTAAGAAAAAATACTTGTTTGAAAATTAGGACAACACTAACACTAATCAGACAATAACACAAAAAGGTGGTAAAAAAAAAGATACAAATTGTATTTTTAATAAAAAATTGATATAAAATGGGTTATAAGATTTGACGTTTTACACAGCCATATTGCATCCGAAATTTTTAACAATACGCACGATGCAGTCACTGCAAGCTTGTTAGTTTGTCATGTGAACGGGGGATAATCGGTGCCGTCAGACCGGCCAACCTCAAATCTTGATGTGGCAACTATCGACCAACTCCATTCATTTTTGGCAAATATAAAAATGACATAAAAAATGTTAATTTTTTTCAAAATTATTGTATTCAAAACAAAATAGATAATTTTCAATGTAGATATGTTAAAGAAAAAAAAGGAGAAATATCATTACAATAGTAAAATACTTATGTTATTTAATAACGCAAACTTCGCTAAGAACCACTGGATCCACCGAGGTTGCGATACTTGGAAAATAACTGATAACGATTAACGCCACTCGTTTTGGACTTCTGGTTATTACTTATTAGTGATTACTGATTAGTCGATTACAATATTTATAAATTAAAAAGATAATTATAATTATTTATATGCGATTCCGCGAGACGGCAAGAATGCGAGGTCTTTAGTAATTACTCATAAGCTATTTTTTAGTTATTGAGTATTTAAGTATGAAATTAAGGTAGTCTGGTAGAAACATTTATAACTTGAGATTTATACGAACCTCATACTAACGAAGTTTAATGACTCATTGTTAATGAGTATCTGTGTTTACACAAAACATATTTTAATATTTAAAATTTTCAATGACTACCATGGATATTATGTTATATCAATTCTTATACAAAATACAAAAGTTCACAAAACTTATTTAATTACATTAATACTGCAGATTAATGAATATGTACCTAAAAATTTTTAAATTCAAGTCAGAATGGTTCATTATTTTGTAAGTCAACATTTAATATGCATTGATATGATCAAATACTATAAATTAATCTATAATATTTGATATGATTATGAATATGTCAATGATAAATGATAATATGCTAACAAAAGTTTATTTTGTTAAAACTAGGATGTATATATAAGCAATTCGATTTTTGATAACAAATGAATAATTTTGTATTATATTATTTGTTATCGGGGACTATATATTAAATCATATTTACCAATATTTTGAATAAAATAATGAATTACATATTATAGTAATAATTTAAGACAAAATGTGATAAAATTGAAGTACCAATTATTAAGATGTTAACTGTTTTATACAATATAATATATATTAATATATTATTTATAGACTATAAATTATAGTTTAAATCTAAAATGCCAATTCTTGAATAATTATTTTTATATTAATCAGCTTCTATGTTTATTAACATAAATTGAAATAACATTTAATGTAGCTTTCGCTAATATTAAAGCTAACAATACAAAATTAGTTCTACTAAAGCAAATTTCTATGATGTATGTTTGTAAGATAGATACAATACATGTGGGTATGAAATTGAAACTCAACTGTGTGTAAGCGTATTATTTAGGAAAATCAGACTTCTATCCCAATTTAATCAGCAGTTAAGATTAGATTATTTTTAGTTTTTACTGTTATGATTATATCCACAGACTATGACTTCATTAATTAATAAAATGATATTTGTAGTTTATCAAGAAATGTTTTACTTTTTTTTTTTTTATTGATATTTGATACTTTTATCTTTATTACTTGTGATTAGACCATAGATATCTCAGTAATTACTCTATGGATTAGACCATGCCTCTGATAATGAAATGAATAATAATTATACAATTAAAACTCTCTATTTAAGATAAACAATTATATCTTAAATTGTTAAAGTAAATAAATATGTTTAATAATAAAGAAAACATTTCTATAAATATTTCTAAAATATATAAAATATAATATATACAAACTAATTTTTTATATATAATACATAAAATGGTATCATTTATATAAGTTTTATTTATATGAATATTGATATATATTTTAAATTGTCCGGACTTTGAAAGGAGACGTTAACAATTTCTTATCAAATTCCTGAAATGAAAAATGGTATATTAAAACAAATTTATTCATTTATTTCAAAATTGAATAAGTAATACATAAAAAAAAAAAAAATGTTAATGACTATAAATTATCAATAATGGTTCAATATGCTTTCTATAATTTTTTTTGCTAGTACTACTAGTTAAGAACTAAATATTAATAGGTATTATATTTTTAAATCTATAAAACTATTTTACCACCCTTACTTTAATTTTCAACTATTTCAAATTAGTTTTTATATATAATAAGTAATAATCAAGGCCTGGAAGTTATAATACTAAATAACTCCATTTTTAGCACTATAATATGCACGTAAAAACACTGCATTAGGATGTGCTATGATTATCGCTAAAAATTATAAAATATAAGAAATTAAATTTACATTTTTACTATATTTATTTATGTTTTTTTTCATTAATCAATAAAAATAGAGACAATATTCTGAGGTAGTTAATAATAACTAACTATAGGTAAGTTCAATGTAAATGTTTTAAATTATTCCAATTTTTATAATAAGAGTTAAGTAAATTAAAATTGAAAAAAAAATTAAACTTAATGGACTGATTCTCAACATCAGGAAAGAATATAATGAAACAAATTTGTATTTTACTATTTGGATGGATAAATATATTTTACAACTATAAGTAATTGTATAGTAGAAAGTATTCACTATCATATTATGAATGGCAGATAGCATATTGAAATATGTTTAAGCTTTAAGTTGTAACTATTAAATTAATAAAAGTACAAATGTTTATAATTAGTCATAATATGGCAAAAAATTTACAAATGAAACATGTAATATTCTAGAATATAAAAAAGATTAATTTATATACAAAATTTAAAAATAAAAATGAATAATAATGTAAATTGAGAAACAAGTATATTACTTACAATGGTTAATTGACGATTTATATCATACTGTTTAACTTTATTATATATTACAACTCCTGCAATAACTATAATAGTTCCAAGACCACTTAAAAGAGTAATTGAGTTTCCAAATAATATTATTGACATCCATATGAGAAATGCACGTTTGACAGTATTAACCACACTAAATTATAACACAGATGATATTAATCTAGAGTTTATAATCAAAAACTAAATTTAATATTACCTATAGGTAACTGGGCTTATATAATCCATGAGAACATAAGCTGTTATACTTTGGAAATGGAAAAATATTCCATTTAAAATATATAATAATAAAAGATATACACTAGTATTATACATTGCAAATTTGATGTCGACTAATACTAATGATGCAGGAATTTGAATAATAATTGAAGCTAAACTAGTGTAATATTGCAGTTCGGCTGGCCTAAAAAAAAAAAAAAAAATAGTATAAAGTATATTTAGTTTTAAGTAATAAAATGTTTTTATAAATTATTTTAAACTAACGTATATTTGAATTTATCACCACTGATCAGCATTTTAGAGTAGACATTCTGTAAACTAAAAACAATTAAATAAATAAAGATATTTATCCTTACAAACATTAATATTTTAATAATACCATTAATATTACCATTCAGTAAAATTAGTTGCAAGGGCAGCTATAAATCCAAGTATATTAAATGAAATCTCATTTGAAGAACATAATGTTAGACCAACCATAATAGGAACTAAAGAAAGGCTTACCAGAAAACCTGTTTGTTCTCCTACAAAAAAAAACTTAATTAGGATACAAAAATAATTACAAAATATTATAAATTAATAAATAATATATAATATAATATTTTACTATAACATTTTTATATAGATTTTCCTAGTGACTATGATGCACTTGATCTTACGTGATGTCTAAAATATTAATTGTTAAATTTAAGTAAAATAAACCTCACCTAACAATAATTTTGAAATAAATACAGTGAATATAGGAGCTGAACTTTTAATTGTTTCAGTAAAACTAACTGCCACATAATTTAATGATATAAGTCCTAAAAGTACGGTAATAAACCTATAAACAAAAAAAATATTAACAGATATTTGTGGTTTAATTTTATGTACAATTTATTTTATTGATAAAAACATACCGAGTGCAACCTACTAAACACATGTGGATGTAGAAGTTTGGTGGTCGTTTTGATCGATGAATAGGTTGTTGATACATTCCACATGGTATATACAATTGGATAAAACCACATAAAGTCGTCATGATCATTTGAGAAGTGCCTTAAAATACATTTAAAATTGAATGAACCATTTTATGTATTATATGCAGTATGATGATTATTATTTACCTAGCACTGTAGGATCTGCTTTCAAATATGACAGGATATACTTGTTTAAAAATAATGTACATCCGCTAAAAAAATACCATAGGACCAAAAATGCAATAGCCCTAAATGAGTGTAAACCATCTTCCATCCGTTTCTCAGAGATGGTCAAACTATTAGACAGTTGAGTCATAAATCCTAGTTTTATTTTACATTAATGGTGAAACAATACAAATTAATAAACAGAAAGCAATAATTCTACATCGTTGGTTCTAAAATGTTAAGTATCAAATTTTTAAAATGTTCTAATTGTTTGAAATGTTAGATAACCGTAAGTAAATTAGAAAATCATTAATTGGACACGTCACAATTCATGAATTAAAAACGATATTTTAAAAAATGTTTTTCGCTTATCGTTATCGTTCTAGGTTTATCAATTTGGCCGAGCAATTCACTGATATCGGCTTGTATACATACTAGAATGTAGAAACGTGTACAGAAAACCGGAGTGTGATTCGAATCGAATCAATTAATCGGATGTTAAATACGAAATCGGAGAATTGTGAACAATAACCACGGACTAAGATAGTCCGTGACAATAACTAATAAGTTTCTAGGTTATGAAGGAGTGAAGTACATAACTTACAAGTAAAAAACGAATTATCTTTACTCATGCATAAGCTGTAGCCTATATTGCTTCGTGAATTAGCTTAACAATTATTATTAACAATACCTTTAACCCATCACTTTGAAGTTACAAAACAAAGTTTTTGAAATTTGATTCATCCTAGTGTTCTTTGCCGCATACAATTCATACTAATAACGTAAGTAAACAGTCACATTTTATTCTATAACAGTTAAAATTACCTGTCCTGAGTGAAGACTTCGAGATAGTGTAATTCGAGGTGTAACTAGTGCAATTTACAATAATGTGTGTAACGGTATACTAGTTAACAAATACATTATCATGTAATTTTATTCACATTGTGAATTTGTTATGTAGTATTGACATTGAAGATTGATAGAAAGTTGTCAAAAGTTTTATAAGCCGAGTATTACCTATATTTTAGTTATTTTATATTATAATATGTTTCTAAGTTTCTTTCATACATTGAATGAAATATAGTTTATATATTTCTTATGTGTAATATAACTGTTGTTATTAAATTTTATTACATGGAATTTTTTATTAAATTCCATTAAACATATTGGTTATAATTTGCACTTTTCAAAACTATTTGTATGTCATGAATATTATTTTTATACATTATACTATTAATATAAGTATAAGATATTTGATGAATTATTTATAATTTGTATGTATGCTATGTTGAATGAAATAATGTAAACATTGGAAATGTAATTTTTTTTAGCAATACTGTGTTTATTAACTATATTGAAGTTTTTAATTATTTGAAGCAAATAGTTAGTTAATATAAGTGTTAATTGTAACTATATTATTACGAGTAGTCAAAAAACAATGTTCGTAGATTTTAAAATACTTAAGTAATTTTAGCCTCACATTAAATATAGATTTAAGTACATAGTTTAATATTTTACTCCTACATATTTTATAATACATATTATTTTTCCTTGTTTGTGATACATGCCAATTTTTGTATGCAGGATTGGTTGGGAATATTTTATAATACAATAATGGCAGTCCGAGCGCAATTTGAAAACAACAATGAAATTGGGGTGTTCAGTAAGCTGACAAACTCGTATTGTTTGGTTGGAATTGGTGCTTCAGAAACATTTTACAGTGTATTTGAATCTGAATTGTCCGATATAATACCTGTTATACATGCTTCTGTAGCTGGATGTCGTATTGTTGGTCGCATGACAGTTGGCAACAAAAATGGATTATTGTTACCCAATTCTACTACAGATACTGAATTACAACATATACGTAATTCCTTACCTGATAATGTTAAAGTACAGCGTGTAGAAGAACGTTTATCTGCCCTTGGCAATGTAATGGTATGCAATGACTATGTTGCTTTAGTTCATCCTGATTTGGACAAAGATACCGAAGAGATACTCTCAGATACACTAAATGTTGAAGTTTACAGACAAACTGTTGCATCCAACTGCCTTGTAGGTTCATACTGTGCTATCTCTAATCAAGGTGGATTAGTACATCCTAAAACTACAGTGGAGGATCTAGATGAACTTTCTGGTCTCATTCAGGTTCCTCTTGTTGCTGGTACAGTGAATCGTGGGTCAGATGTTATAGGTGCTGGCATGGTTGTTAATGATTGGTGTGCTGTTTGTGGTACTGATACAACTTCTACAGAAATCTCTGTCATTGATAGCATATTCAAATTAGATCCAGATGGTGTACACAAAATGAAAAAACTTAAGGGTCCACTTATTGATAGTATAAAAGCTTCTTAAGCTCTAATTATAAGTAATAATGATGTTACAATATGTGTTGTAATTTAAATTTAGATGGTATGGGATATTATTTAAGATTAAAATTATTTATCAACCATGTAACAATTTGTTGATTCTTATTGTTTTTGTACACAAAATATTTCATATTATTACTTTTAATTTACTTTAATAAATAAATACATTTAACATTGAACACCGTATTATCTATTACTTATTTATGTATTATTTTATATTCAATTTATTTTTCATCCAGTTATCTGAATGCATTTTTATTCTAGAATTATTATGGACATTGATATCCTCGATTTGATAGACGATGACGAAAATGACAATCAAGAAGAGATGACCGCACAGAAAGTATTACAAACTGTAGAACAAGCATGGTTGAATGAGAAATTTAGCCCTGAAATACTACCACATCAAACTGATTATGTTGATTGCTTATTGGAACAAATCAAAGGAATGGAAGGAAACTTGGCCAAGTTGTCAAAAACTGATCCAAAAGTGGACTTGCACAAACTTGAACTAGAACGTATAAAATTTGTAATAACTAGTTACTTGCGAACTAGGCTGAAAAAGATTGAATGCTTTTGTGTTAGTGTGCTTGAAGAAGAAGCTAATCGTTCTGAAGGAGATGCGTATCTATCACCTGCAGAGTTGCGGTTTGCTAAGGAATTTTCTCAGAATGCTGATAACCATTTTGACACTATACTCCGGCATATGCCTCAATTATTTAACAAATTGGAAAAAAATAAAAAAATTATTGAGCCAAATTTAAATAGTTTTGTTTTTTTAAAATGTAACCAACATATAGACAGTGTTATCATAAAGAATACATTAGAAGGCCAAGAAGAAGAGATTATATTGGAAGATGGATCACAGCATTTAATGCCTTACAGCTCAATTGCAGAATTTGTTAAAAAAGGTGCAGTTCAGTTAATTTAAATAATTTTTTGAAAATGTAATATACACTTCATTTATTCACTTTTTAATTTTCAACCATCTTAAAATCATTATGGATTCAACATTGTCATATACCTAGTATCAAATCAATTCTAATACACAATAAACGGAAATTAATTTTTATATATTAATTTAGTTTTATTTCATTACCTTGATAATTTTCATTATAAATAAGTTAAATGTACATATCAATACATTTAGTGAAGCTTCGAGAAATGGGAAAAAATGTTGAACTAAGTGCATCAGGCTTAGGAGAGAGTATTGTGACTTAATGAGGGTATAGGAGCGTTATGTATTCTTTTATTTGGACAAAAACTTAAGAAAATACTAAGAATAAGACCAATAGGTATTACAAATGTCAAACCTACAATATAATTCCACACTCCTAATTCAGCTTCAGACCTAAACCTTCGACTGTACATCAAATTCAGACTAACCAGATTTCATCTTTATTTGAAAAAAAAAAAACATTGTCCAAGAGTATTCTTACTTTTAGATTCTGAACTGAGTGATGGAATCTATTGATTTTACAATGATGTGTGTTTTTTTTTTGTGTCTAACGACACCTTTTTTGCAGTAAAAATGCTTCGATTTGCTTTAACAGCAACTTTTCTGAAAGAAAAGTGAATGTAGATGATACTTGGGCAAGTCAAAAATCCAACTTTAATACTTCTTGAAAAAAACGATAAAAAAATTGCGAAAAAACGGGGAATTTTACGCAAAATCATATTTAAACAAACTACATTTTTTTAAAATACTCTAACTCAAAAACGAAAAATCTCAACAACTTGCAGTTTTCAACAAATCTTTATATTGGTGTTCTCTATACATGGTTAAGTTTTCAAAGTATTTTGACTTATTTATAGACAATTTAAATTTTCGATTTTTGTAAAAATTTTTTTTTAAACACCTATAAAATTTAATTGGCTGGCCGAAAATTCTTGAAAATTTAATACATGGTTTATAATAAGCTTAACTTGTCCTCACTAGAAAATATCGGAGATAGTTTCACTCAAATTTTTTTTATAAGCCCATAAAGTTCAAATTTGTATAACATATGTTAAAATCGCGATAATTTGCAAGTTATTTTGTAGTTGAAAATTCATAAAATTTATTCTGTGTATACTTAAGGTTCAAAATTTTAACACTAGGTTGTTCATAAGCTTACCTTCAAAAATATATAAAAAAATTTCTACCAGACTTAAAAGAAAACAATTTATGACTGTTTTAAATTTAATTTTCACGAAATTGCATTATAATTCAATTTAAATATAAAATACTATATTATTATATACACATTTTAGAAAAACATATTAACTCCGTTCAGAATCGTTATTCGTATACAATGATATCTATCATTGCATTCAAATTTAACAAATCCATTGTAATAATGACCTATTCTATAAACGAGGTACACTCCACCCCCAACTTTACAGCAAAGCGAGGCCCACCCTTTCTTTTTAGATATGGATTATGTGTGAGGTCATTGGGTATGGCATGAGGCTCTACCATTTAAGCTTAAATTGTTCTTAATTGCACCAATTGTTCTTATTTGATAATTAGTCCATATTTAGAATACTGTACATACAGAAGACTTGCTTAACTCGATATGATGATTCAGTGTAGTCATATTTCCAAATTAAAGCAGAACTATCTCAAGGTACCTGTCTGTTGGTCTATTCAATGTTTATGTAGTTGAGGATGACATTTCTAAAACCTAAAATTTTATTATCACAGATTATAATATAGTCTGTACTATAAAGACCACCAATGCAGATGCCATTGCAACTTTTTAACCGGGAAATGAGGTTTCTACAAACACATTTAAATTTAATTGACGAATGGATCCAAATAAAAATAATATTCAACCCATTATATGCCCCATTCACAATAAAAAAATTTACCTCTGTGAAGTGATGAATCCTTGAAAGTCAAACCCCCCTCCATAGACCTAAGATTTCTTTTTGAAATATTGGTAAAAATTTTCTTTTTACAATTGTTGATTTAGTTGGAACAAAATACTTGAAAATTTAATTAAAAATTTCAAATAAATCATTCTTACTGTCATTAGATAATTATTAAAATACACAGGCACAATTATTTTTTATAAGCATTTGAAGAGCAAATAATGACATAGGTAATATTACAATTTAAATTAAATATATATTGTAGACTTGACTATTTATCTCCATTCAGAATCATTTTTTTGTATAATATAATGATGCCTAATATTGTATTCATATTAAACAAATCCATTATTTCTTTTATATGACCAAGGTTCCACTCCATCAATACTATGCAGTTTTTTTTTTTTTTAAATTGATCACTGTAATTGTTTTGATAAATAGCAGCTCCATTAGAAAATAAGTTTACATTTTTGCCTCTTCCCTGCAGAAGGTTTCTGGTTACGCACCTGTCTGTGTCAAAATGTGTCATACTTGAAAATATTGTCTGGGGGGGGGGGGAACACATAAAATCTTAATAAATATCCTCAAGCTTAACATTTTTATGTTTTTATATATGTTGCTCGTATAATTTTGTTGAAGCGTTATTGCCATTTTCCATCCAGGGATATAATACATTTTTTCGTTGATAAAATCAATATTATATAAATTATCGATGTTAACAATATCTAACTATAACATTATAGGTAGTAATAAAAATGTGTATTATAATAATTGATTCTTTATCAACAAACCATCTAAAAAATAATTTTTAATTTTTCTACTTGACAAAATATTATTTTTCTCAATTTTTGTTTTAATATAAAATACATTTCGAATTTTGTAAAATTATGCAATAACTATTAAATACATAGAAATATACAAATATAATTTCATCAATTGATTCAAAATAAGATAATAGATAAAAATGAAAAAAAAAAAATCATGCAATTGTAGAAAAATCCGACGAGTTGTATTTTTAAAATTACACAATATAATATTTTATGTAAACTTTAAAATTTACTATTGTTGTTTACAAAGAAAAATCAAGAATGTTTTAATTAATTTTTAACAACTTTCAAAGTGAATAAGAATAAACTGTCCCTAAACTATAATTAAATATTAATTTTCTATTAAAATAAAAATGTATTAGTATAAAACAGGTAATAATTCATGTTTTCTGTTCTTATTTTTAATAAATGGTAAATACTGTACTTTTACGAGAAGTGGAAATAAATATATTGATTATATTAATATTCAGATTTTGATTTCTTAATATGTATAGTAATATGATACATCATATTTAGTGCTCCAATAAAAAATTACTACAAACTATATATTTATTCCATTCTAAACGGTTAATAATATTAAACAAAAGTAAAAATTTCTATTACTACTGGTCAATGAATTGTATTGTTAGTTGTTACCATAAATGTACATAATATTAATTGAGAAATATTATATCTATCGTACTATAAAATGCATAAACTCATAATACAATTTTTTTAATTTAATGAAAAATAAAGAAAATAATATTACACACTTAAATACAATTATATAAAATTAAGCAAGAAGATGCATTGAACCAAAAATTGTTCATTTTTTCTTCTTTTTTGGAACTGGTGATTTAGTATCTGCTTGACTTACATCAACCTTATCTACTTTATCAACTTTTCTTTTAACGGGTGCAGGAGAAGGGGCTGGCTTCAAATTTTTTTTAAGTAATTTTTTCTGTTCCCTTTCTTTTTCTTCCAATTCTTGATTTTCTCTTTCGATTAATGTAATTAGAGTATTACACCTCCTTTGAAGTTCGTTAGCAGTACGACTCTTAATAAACCAATCAAATCTAAATTGAGGAGCACACCTAAAACCAAATTTAAATTAATATACAATTTGTTACAAATAATTTTTTACTATTACCTAATTGCTGCCCTTAATTCTTCATATACATTTTCTTTATCAAATCCAAGTTTGTGAAGCATGCAAACTAAAAATCTATCTTCTTCTTCAGTATAATTTTTACCTTTGTTTGCTCCATATGAAATCCGTAATTGATGGAATGGAGCTCTGTATCTTGTCATCTATAGTTAATATAGAGTAACATATTAAAAAATACTACAAAACATAATAATTTATAACTTAATAGTAATCACTTTAGCGTCTAAAGCTCTTTTAATGCTAGCTCGACGTTGTATTTTAGATTCCCCTCTTTCTATTTGTCCCATAATTCGATCAATATCTTGGAACTCATTACATCTTTCCCAAAATACAGCACTGTATTCCCTAACTTCTTCAGCAGTTTTACCTATAATATAAATCAAATAAATAAGGTATAAAATATCAATTGAGTAATAATGCATACCTTCAACTTCTTTTGATATATTATCAATATCATCTCGACCATACTTTTCATTAGCTTTAATAAATTGATTAAAATCTCGTTTATTCCAATTAGTAAAACCCTAAATACCAAATAAGAAAAAAATTAGAAAAATTCAAATTACACAATCACAAAACTTACTTTTGTTAATAAAACTTCTTTTTCTGCTAATTCTTCTTCAGTAAGTGGTTGTGCCTCATCAATTTTTTTTTGCTCTTCTTTTTGAATTTTATTTGCATCAGCACCCAAGTCTAGATTTTTTGGTACCTATTTCATTTAGCAATACATTAGTAAAAATAATAATACATACATTTTTATTATTTACCTTATAGCCCACAGTTTGTCTGTAATAATAAATTTCTTGATCAAGTAAATCAAACAAACGTGTTGGGAAGAATTGAAAATCTTGAACTAATGGTTGTTTTGGTGGTCGAGGCGCCTATAAAAGTATGAATTGTCAATAATTAAATAATTATAATGTAACCAACATAACTTAATAGAATTTTAATTTTTATAGCTCATATGATATATTATACCTTTGGTTGTTTAGGTTCAGATGTCCTGAGTGCTTCACGGAAATAAGCATCAACAGCATAATTAGCTTTACGTTCACGTTTTGGTGGTTCAATCCACCCTGCAGCCCCAATTAACTTTTGTTTTTCTCTAAAAATATGTATGATTTTATAATATATTTTCATAATAAAATACTAAATATCAATCAAGATATTATACCTATAATCTTCGCCTTCAAATGTGTACACAGATGATGATTCTGGCTGAGCATCTAATGTAAAATTTCTCAAAGACGATTCTCCTAAAGATTCCAACTTTTGCTTCATTTCTTCTGTCTAAATAAAATAACATTCATATAAAATTGTACAAAATTTATTTTAAAAAGCCTGTACTTTTTCTTCTCCTTTGCGTAAAATAGTATCAATATCTTCATCAGTAATTTCAGAGTCCTTAGATTGGAATACATGATTTGCACCATGCCTGATCATATTTAACATTTCATCTTTATTCAGAGCATTTTTTTGATTATCAACTAATCGACCTTGTTGAATAACTAATTTATCTAATCTAAGTTTAACTTCAGCTCTTTCAACAATTTTTTCTTCAACAGTATTTTCAGTAATCAAACGGAAAACTCTAACTTGTTTTTTTTGTCCTATTCGATGAGCTCGGTCCTGCAATAGGTTATTTTTCCAAAATCATTCATATTCTATGATAATGATTTGTTAGTATTGAATAATAATTATACTAACCATAGCTTGTAAGTCCATTTGTGGATTCCAATCTGAGTCATATAGAATTACAACATCTGCAGTAGCTAAATTAATACCTAGACCACCAGCTCTAGTAGAAAGTATAAATGCAAATTTTTTACTATCTGGTTCATTGTATTCATTAATTTGACGTTGACGATCTTCATGAGCAGTGTTTCCATCCAAACGACAATACTAAAAATGAATAATAGAAAAACCATAATATTCAATTTATATATTGGATATATTTCAAATTGAAACCAAATAAAATAAATGATCAAAATTATAATACTTGTATTTTATATACATACATTATAACCCTTCCAATGCATATAATCTTCCAAAATATCCATCATACGTGTCATTTGACTGAATATAAGGACACGAGAACCTTGTTCTTTTAGAGCTTTTAGTAATTTATCAAACACAACCATTTTTCCACTATTACTAACCTAAAGTAATATAATGTGAGATTAAAATTATTTATTATATTATATTAGATTAGATATGCATTAACTTAAATAATACATACAATGTGTTCATCAGTAGTAAAAGGAGGACCTGGTTCTGCACCATCAAAAAGATAAGGATGATTACTACATTTTCGCAACTGCATAAGAATATTTTGAAGTCGCATCTTTTCAACTTTACCAGCACCATTAACTACATCTATGTCTTTCATTAAAACTTTAGTGTACCTTTAGGAGACAAATTATATATTTTTATTTTTAAATGCTGAGCAAATTATAATATATCTATAAAATATCTACCATTCTCTTTGTAATTTACTAAGACCAACATAAACTTTAACTTCTTTTTTTGGTTTTAAACGTTTTTCCACTTCAGATTTTAATCTTCTTAACAAAAATGGTCTTAATACCTACAGAGCATAAAATGAAATACTAATTTATAATAAGTCAACCGCAAGAATTATTTTATAAAAATACACTAACAGCATGAAGTCTTTCAATTAAAGTATTATCCCCAAGGCAAGTATTTGTATTAAACCACGAATCAAAATCCTAAAAAGGAAAAAAAAAAATTAGACTTTTTAACTTAAAATAAAAAAATTTATAAAAAAACTTACATCCGATGAATTAAACACATCTGGTAATAAAAAGTTCAAAAGAGCCCATAATTCATGCAAATTATTTTGTAATGGAGTACCAGTCAACAGTAATCGATTTGTAGTTTCAAACTCTCTAATTATTTCAGAAAGTTTGCTTTTTTCATTTTTAATTCTGTGAGCTTCATCGATAACTAAATATTGCCAATGAATTTTACGCAAAACAGATTTCTCACGAATAATCATTTCATATGATGTAATACATACATCCCAATCTCCAGGAATAAATATTTCACGTATGAACTTAGCCTAAAATATTTTTTTTTAAAACAGAGTAAGTTAACTTTTTCAATTGTATTTTCAATAATATCTTAAATATGATAATATATATTTATATATATATACACAGAATCAAGAAATTGAAATAAACTTACTCGTGAATCTCTGTCTCCAATTAAGCAAACTGTTCGAATTGTAGGACACCATTTCTTAAATTCATTTACCCAATTTTGTAATGTTGATTTAGGAACAATAACCATATGAGGGCCACCTATATTTCTATAATGCTTCATATATCTATATCAGTATATCAACATAAATATAAGTTAATACATGTTTGTGTGAAGAGGAAAAGTAACCAATATAATAAAGAATTTATAAAAACAATTTTAAAGGGAGTATTTTGAGTATCTTATAGCTTAATTTATACAGAATGTAATTCAATAGGTTAGTGGTTTACACTAAATTTGAATACTAAACATACAATCAATTTTAACCAAAATTATTTTCTTACCCTAAAAGTGATATAGTTTGCAACGTTTTACCAAGTCCCATTTCATCAGCCAGAATACCATTAATGCCATTTTCAAACAATGATATCATCCAATTTAACCCACGTACTTGATAATCACGTAATTCACCATTTTTTATATAGTGTGGAGATTCTTCAAACTGTGTAATGTATTTATCTGCTGCCAATGATTCTTTTAAGAGTTCTTCGTCTTCTTCTTGTTCAGTTTGACGATGGCGAAGGCTTTACATAAATAACAGATTTACAATATTTAATTTAGATAAAAAAAATAAATTCAAATTAAGTAATTTATCATATTAAAATAGCCAAAAATTAATGTTACTTATTATCCAAAGTTAAGATATACATAGTTTTATAGGCTAGGAATGTCTTATTATTTAATAAAAAAAAAAGTTTAAATCATTATAAAAATTGGAAGTGTATAATTACTCTGCAGAATCTCCAGTTTCACTTTTCGATTTACGAGGTCTACCTTTAGCTTTTTTAGGTGTATTTCCAGTACTTCCAGCAGTACTATCTTTTTTTTGATTAGCTGTCATAAAATGAGCAAAAATCTCAGTTTGTTTAAGAAGATAATCAAACCGTTTACCACGATCAGTTTCCTGAAAAATTATATTCATATATATAAATATATTACCTACATATATTTACATATTCCTAAATATGTAAATTTATTATAGTATTATTATTTATTTACAACTTTGATAATGCCTCCATCTTTAACTATAGATGAAGATGCTTCTTCTTCAGGCCCAGAACCATTCTGAAAATATATTTGTTGAATTAACTACATAGGTAAAATAAAAATAGCTACAAATAGCAGATTTGTTCCAGCAATTTTTTTGAAGTCCATTATGGAGAAGTAGGGTATTAGTAATTTATATTTATATTATTTAAAAATTTTGTAATGGAATTGCCAGGTGTACAAAAACATCAGTGGTTGAGGTGCATGTAAAACAAAACAGCAAAATACTAAAAAGGTTCCTAAATAATAATTAAATGCTAAATAATTGCAAAAATATATAGAACCTACCTAAATATATATTAACATTTATTACACTAACCGTTTTTGAATCATCTAGATTGCCTTTCTTATTAAATTTAACATTCTTAGGTTCATCGTCTACATCAAAGTCATCGTCTTCGATATCCATGTCAGGACTATCCATTGTCGACCAACTGCTACTATTACGATGCTACGAACATACCACATTTTGTTTGTCAATTAAAATCAGTATCAGAAATACCGTTAAAAAACCATACAAACATAACACTTACCGCTAATTATTGAACTTAAACCGGAATTGCGTACAGCAATTAGTCAATAAAGATCAAAATTTTAAAACAAATGAAAACCTATCAACAATTGTTAACACACGGGGATAAACCGCGAAAAACAGACGCCGGACAACAAAAAACACAGTAAAAAACGCTAGAGCTGCACGTAGATACCGCAGCTACCTTGTCACCAATGAGCAAATAACAATGCAACTGCAACAGTAACCACATTAACACAGAACAGTTTAATACTTTTTATATGGTAAGCACTGGAGTAGGGAGTGTTGTCGATAACCGCCGCTGGCACTGTTGGCAGCCAGACTTGTTGTTCGCCAGTGCGTGCCCGCATTTTAATTTAAAATTAAATATAATCTCGATAGTTATAAATAATTATAATTATCTCAACATTATATATTATATTATTATTATATTCTGTGATTATATGATAGGCTGTTTAATACACAATAAGTGTAAATACCCAATTTTCGTTTTTCAGAAGTAAGAACATTACTTTGTAGGATTTTTCAATCCGACGGATCGATAAAATTGGGAATATGGTACAATTTTACCGTGCAACCGTGTGCCCAATGTATTATCTATTGTTGATAACGCGTTCTCGGTTGTCTCGTGAAGTCGTGAAGCACTGAATTTAAAACACGTGTGTCGTATGTCGTGTGTTTGTTTTCTTTTTTAACTTATAAGCCGTCGACACTCGGCAATTTGACATGGCTCCCAAAAATTTCACGAAGAAAAGATTACAGAAAAACAAAACAAAACCA
The DNA here is from genome assembly GCA_025469195.1 of Chaitophorus viminalis. Classification (NCBI taxonomy): domain Eukaryota; kingdom Metazoa; phylum Arthropoda; class Insecta; order Hemiptera; family Aphididae; genus Chaitophorus; species Chaitophorus viminalis. Next base: position 85,584 of record JAIPRK010000754.1, on the reverse strand, counting down.
ATAAATAAAACGGCAAAGATAGTTTCCAAGCCAGTTGATATGGATAATACTAGTAATGATTCAGATGGATCATTAGATGCTATTGAATTTAACAGTGAGTAAATCATTAATAAAATTGTATAATCCTCGTTATGGTCTTTTTGATTGTTTTGTTTCAGGTGAATCTGAACACGATGCAAGCTTAAGTGAGGATGATGATAGTAAAGCATATGACAGCGATGATTTGGATCAAGATGTTGAGAAATTAAAAACTTCTGACCCAGAATTCTACAAATATTTAAAGGAATGTGATAAAAATTTATCTAAAATGTCCCAGTCAAATAATGATGATGATAGTGGCAGTAATGAGGATAATGATTATGATGAAGATGATGTGGAAGGTATAAAATCAGAAAAGTTACATAAGCCTCCTGTAAACTTAGAAGTAAGTAAATTATTAATACTTTTAATAGGTAAATTATAAGATATATTTCATTGGATATTTTAGATTGGTAGTGATGAAAGTGATTTTGATGATGAACCAAATAACGAAGTAGGAGATGTTACTGTTATTACATTATCTATGATACAAGGATGGAGGGATAAACTTCAAAATTCGTAAGTTGACATTGTAATTATAACTACATTTTTAATGAGTAATAGTACCTGTATTATAATTTAAGGAAACAAAAATTAAAATATATCACTACAGCAACTAAAGCAATGACAGCTGCACTTCAACGAATAACTGTTGGAGAAATTAATAAACCTACTCCTTTCAAAGTAGAAGGAAGTTCAGGTAGGGCTAATAAGACATTTAGTCTAAATCCAATTTATTATTGAATTGTATGTAAATTTTTAGTGTTTAATGGAGTTCTTCAAATGTGTATGTTTGATTTGCATCCTGCTATTTTGAAGTTTTTGAAACTTCCTCCTGGTTCTTCATCAAAAATTATGATTTCTAAATCAAAACACTGGAAGAAAGTGAAAATGACTCTACGTTCATACTTAACTGATCTCACTAAAGTATTTATATTTTTATTATTTTAATTATTAAATTGAAGAGTTTGGTTACAATGTGAATTTTTTAATTATTACAAATTTTAATTTTGTCCATGTGTACTTTAAAGCTGAGAATTAAAAAATTGACATGAATTTACTTTGAAATCTGGAAAGTTACTTTATTGTAATAATTTTTAATCATATTAATTTGCAGATGTTAAATAATGTTTCCAGTGAAGATATTATGTGTGTACTTCTAAAACATTTTCATCAAATGATCCCATTTTTATCATGTCTTCCAACAATTGTGAAACCAGTTTTAAAAAGATTGGTAGCATTATGGAGTGCTAATGAAAGTGAAACTGTTAAAGTTGTAGCATTCTTATGTGTATTAAAATTGGCTAATAGTGACCCATCAATTTATTATGAAATGGTTCTTAAGGTATTAAAATATATTATTTATTTGAATATATTTTTTTATTAATAATGTTTTATTTAGGTAATGTATGTTGGATATATTGCTAATAGTAAATTTATTACTCCTAATTCTCTACCTGGCATTAACTTTATGAGACAATCGTTAACAGAAATGTTTACCATTAGTGAACCAATATCATACAACCATGCGTTTTTATATATAAGACAATTGGCTATTCATCTTCGATCTGCTGTAACTTTAAAAAAAAAGGTATAAAAACTTATGATTCTTAATGTATTTATACTTCATAAATTATTTTAATATAACATTTTTTCTTTTTCTATTCCTAGGAAAATATTCAATCTGTTTATAATTGGCAATATATATCTTCACTGAAATTATGGACTGATGTTTTGTGCGCAACATTGAATAAAAAACAATTACAAACTCTAGTTTATCCTCTCATTCAAGTATGTCTTAAGAGAACACATTCAATATTTTTAAATTTATTAATTAACATTATAAATAATTAAAAAATACAGATAATAGTTGGATGTGCTAAACTTATACCAACTGTTCAATATTTACCACTGAGATTTCATTGCGTATCAATGTTGACTAAACTTAGTAAAGAAACTGGTAAATTTATACCAGTCCTACCACATATATTAGAGGTATTTATGGAATAACATATGTAAATTTTAATAAATAATTATTCATTAACTTTATAATATTTTAGGTACTTAGTATTGTAGATTTTCAAAAGAAACACTCCAAAACATCTATGAAACCTATGGATTTTACTTGTATATTACGATTATCTAAATCACAATTGCAAGAAAATGTTTTCAAAGATGCCGTGGTTGAATGTACACATAGTGCATTAATAGAATACCTAGTTGTAGAAGCACATACTATCAGTTTTCCTGATTTAGTGGTACCATTTATAATTAAAGTATGTGTTATTTATTAACCTGAAATGTACTAATAATTAATTAAAAATTAAATTATATTATCATTTTTAGATGAAAGATTTTCTGAAAAACTGTAAAAACATTAATTATACTCGAAAGTTGCGTACTTTATTGGATAAAGTAAAAGAAACATCTAATGTTATAAGTGAAAAACGAGGAAAAAGTGGTATATCACTTTTTGACCTAAAAGCTGTTGAAGCATGGGAAGCTAACATTAAGTTGGTTGGAACACCAATGTCTCAGTATTATGATAGTTGGTTTAAATTAAATCAGCAACAAGTTGCCAGAAAGATAACAAATAATATTGCTGTAAGTTAATCATTGTTAGAGTTGAAATAATTATTTGTTATGAATTACTAATAATAATTTTAAATGAATCAGCTTGGAGAATTTAATATTCCTACATTGAAAAAACATAAACCCAAAGAAAACAATGGCGGACCAGCAGAACTTTTCCCTTCAGATGATGAAGAATATGAGCCTAATTTTGGGTAAGGAATATTATTTAATATTTTTTTCAACTCTTTTATTTGAAGATTTAAAAAGTAAAATTATTGAGATAATAGATTACACTTTTAAGTTAAGTAGTTCTTAACAATTTTTGCATTTAAATTACTGTGCATTTATATATTTTTTTTTTATATAATTAAACTTAAACCTATTATTATAATCAAAACTATTATTCAACATACTTCTGACTATTATTCATGATTGTTATTCTAATCAAACAGCTCTATCTTATTTAATATTATTAATATTTATTCTTTAAAGAAAAAAAATATTAATATTTAGTAATAATTACAAATTAATTATGGATTGTACATAGATGTATTATTGATTATGTGTTGATGATGGCCAATAAATGGCTTTAGTTATACATTCATTCAAATATGTATTACTTATAACTTAATTTTATTTTGATTTTTTATCATTTAGGAAATATTTAAATTAATCACACTTAAGTTATAAATTATACATTTAAATAATTGTAGTGTGATTGCTTAGCCCTATACCCTGTTGTTGAAGCCACACTTCTTGTAACATGTTTTTTTAAATAACAGCTGTATTACTGCAATTATTCATCTTTTATCAATATAATGGATTTATAATAATTGAAGTATATTATGGTATTTTAGATCAGAAGAAGATGTAGGTGATGATGATGATACCGATGAAGATACTGATAAAGAAGATGAAGAAAACAATTAACTGAAAATCAATATATTACACTTGTATGTACGTGGTTATACATGGTGTACTGTATGTGTACTTTATATTTTAAACGAAAAAATTGGAGTAATACTATCATTTTAAAATTGGTTGAATAGCTATTGAATAAATAAATATAAATTATTAAGAACTTGAAACTTAATTGTACTTATGGAATATATTTATCATTATCCTAATGGTATTGATTTTTAAAGCGTTTCAAATAAATTATTGACCTCTGATTTGAAATAATGATCTTTTGGCTTTTACCTTAACTGTATATGCTACTGTATGATGACTTGAAAATTATTCATAATCTTTATTCTTCATATTTATTATTTATATTAGATTCTCAGTTAAATGAAGAAAAAATCAATTATCAATTAATTATTACAAAAACTTCTTAGCTATACCGTGTGTTCCTCAATAATTATGATAATTCATCTGATGAAGCATCAGATTGATAAACCTTATCATGTCATCGCATCGCGCACTACTCTGTTTGGTAGGTGTGCTATCGGATTCATCGAGGAGCAATCAGATTGTTCACTTTATTTTTAGAATTTTCGAGGAACATCGAAAAACATCAGATCTGATTAACCATCAAGTGTACTGAGAAACACACGGATTGTTTAAAATCTTATGCCTAGTTGGTAAGATTATAATTTATACTTGCTTAGAAAAATTAATACATTTGTTATTTAATAAAATGATTGTGTATTAACATATACTATATTATTGAATGGCATAATTATTACAAAATCACGTTATTATAAGTTAACTTAGCTCGACACGCTACTGCGACCTGAGTTTTTCAATATATTTTACAAAATGTTGGTTCTTTCAACTTTCAAATATATATAATTGAATATTTGGGAAGTTCACTAGATTATAAAAAGAAGTTAAGGTTGTTTTTATTAACGTTTTTAAATAATATTTTGAACAAAAATTTTTGATTTTGAAAGGCTTTTGTGCTGAACTGCTGATGTATAATGGTAGAAAGAACATAAAAAAAGACTGGAGAATGTTACGCCGCATTGCTCTAGCCGGCAGTAGCTGCTCTAGAAATATTAGTAAATATTACCGGCATTGAACTATATGATAACTGGAATGCTCACCAGCCATAAGACCAATGTAAACATAACCGAAACGGCATGTTAGAAAAAGACTGCAGATAAGAATGGTGCTGCTGTCTTTTTTTATCACACATAACAATATGATTGCTTTGTGTTTACCAATAAATAATAATTAATAATGTTTGTTTAACTTTTTGTTTTGTCACTTAAGTTATTAACTTAAACTTAAATATTTATTGAGAAGATTCCATGTTCATTTTATGAAGATATAATTTTAAATAAAGATATTTTAGTAAGGATCATAACTATTCATTAATACTAGTAACATGTTTCTTTGTTTCTTTTACAAATTTTAAAATTGAGGCAAACTGAAATTTGTTTAATTTTATCTAGCATATTCTTTAAACATAAAAAATAACAACTTTAAAAAAGATATTATATTAAAAGTTCAAAAAACAGTTTTTAAATTGAGTAAAAAATGTATATCCTATTCATCCAGTTATTGATACATGCACTTAAGAATTACACGAAATGAAAATTGTAAAATTAATATCTTTATATTATTGTACTTTAAGAGTGCATACTCAGTGTAAACAATTAATACAGCAAAAACAAAGTTCAAAGTTATCCCTTAGGCATAAATTAAACAAACTAATTTTAATTAATCATGTTTAATCTAAGTTACCTATATAATATTGGCATTAATTATATTATAAATTATAATCAATGACGTTGGTAACATTTACAAAGTTATTTTGTGTGTTATAATAACCAGTTTATTTAATTAAACATTTAACTTTTATAATTATTCAATATTTTTATTTGTATAATAAAATACTATAGGTAGACCAGTGGCAGTTAGGGGAGACTTTGAAACGGCGTCTCTCCAATAATACATTGGAAAAAAAAATTGTTTTAAATTATTTTCAAGTATTTGTGTAATTTATATTATGTGTAAATAATATATTGTTGTCAACTATATCATAGATTAACATTAAATATTTAATCTATGGTCTGGGAGACTAGTCTCTGCTAACGGGCGACACGTTATTCGTTGCGTATATTTGTGTAGTGCGTTATCTTGTACATTATATCTTGCAGCGTTTTTGATCCAATATTGTAATAAAGGAATTAAAAAATTGTACTATTATTAAATAATGATTTTCATTCGTTTACATAAAAATTAAGTCTCCCGCAAATGGGTATGACTTCAGCATTCTTGTCTGTCTTGTCATTGGAAATGGGATTAATCATGGTATTATTCGTTCCTAGATTAGAAATCCACAATATTAAGTTAAGTTAGGAAAGTAGTAAGTACAATAATTGAGGTAAGTGGTAAGTCAGCTTCGGGTAAGTAGTGTAGTAACTTTTCTTTCAATTTTGAATAATATTACAAATACTATATTTTTATTTTAATAAATATTGTTTTACTAAAAATAAAATTGTCGTTATCTTATATGCTTAGTTATGAACTAAAACCTAACTTTCAATTTACAATTTAATTTATCCTCAACATTAAACATATAATTAACTGCAACTTCCTTTACATTTATATGACAAATATAGAAGTTCACAAAAAAAGCATTTCTTAATACTTGTAACTTGTTATATAATAAATTATAATTATCTACTAATAAACTATTTATTTATCGTTTAATTATTTATATTCCATTAAATTAATCATAAATATTTTGTGGAAGTTATAAAATAAATAATGAGATACTAAATTTTAAGAATCAAACCAAAATAATGTCGCGGTAAATGAATTTAAGATATTAGCGCTATGTGTAAGACAAAGATAGTAACACCATTAGTATGTCCTATCTCGTTTTAACATACCGTTTCGGGTAACACTGCTTAGTGAGCATTCCAGTTATCATATAGTTCAATGATTACCGGTTGGATTTTTACCAGTACTTGTATATAATACTTAAAACCGTGGTCACACTGTTGAGGGATTAAACATTTTGTTTGGTTAGGTTAGAATTTATATCAATAAATTATTTATATTGATATTTGATACTACCCCAGTGATATTAGAAATGAACTTAAGTTAATTTTATTGTTTTTTGTTTAGTTCAATAAAGATATAATAGTTCATTTTCATCGAGAAAAATTTATTGTTTAAACTCATTAAATAATTGTATTGATTTTTTAAGTGTCAACTTTGTTGTGAGTAATCATGAAACATTTAAAATTTATATCCAGAACTGTGCTGGTACGCAATGAAAATGTAGACGAAGCGTGCCGCATGTTGAATCGTATTATGGGTTCTGAAGGTTTTTTGGATCAGTATAGAAGAACAAGGTTCTATGAAAAGCCTACGCAAATGAGGCGAAGAATTAATTATGAGAAGTGTAAGGCCATCTATGATGAAGACATGAAACGGAAGATTAGTTTTGTTTTACGTAAAAATCGACCAGAACCATTTCCCGGATGTTTTTGATATTTAATATTAAAATTATGTAATTTGTTAAAATAATTTTTTATTTTCATAAAAATTACACCCCTATATTCATTGGTGTAAACAACTTATAAATTTAGTTTCTAATATAGTTTCTAGATTTTATTGTGAATTTTTGACTGCTTCATTATTGATATTTACTATTAGTTACAATTGTAACATGTAAAATATGATGATGGTTGTAAAATATTTTGTTAAGTAATTGATGGTATACTAGGCTATATTTTCTCACTTATGTGAAAAAATAATAAAATAAAATTAACGCTTAAGACATTTGAAAATTTGGACTATGATATTTCATTGTTATTATTTTACTGTCTTTACAACTATATATTATAGTATACTATATATATACAGTCAGTAATATGTTCTTACTTTTTAGTAAACACTTCAAGTGTATTAATCATGATAAAGGATTAATTATTTCTCAAACCATAACAAGCATTATACAATGTTGTTGATTTTGTTAACCAAGGATCTATAAAGATATAGTCAATATTGACATTGGGTTTGGGTATTATCTAATCATTTTAATATTTTGTGTTTATAATTTGTTCATTTTTGGCTGCAGTTGATGTATAATGTTGAGATGACATTATGTAGTATAAAAAAAGGTGGTCCAAGTGTATTGGAGTATATACTTATAATACTCTTTGTGAAGAAATACAGTATACATATACATCACAAAAATATTCATAGTATACAGTGGGTATGCATAGATTTTATAGTGTGTAAACTGTGAATGGTAGCAATTTATATTATATTATTATTTGTTATATAAGTTAATTATTTTTAAAACAGTGTTTTTATTTTGAAGTTTTGTATTAAACGATATATGATTGAATCAGAGAGGTATTACGGTTTCTTATACACATATAATAAAAGTTTATTGAATATTCTAACAATATGGTATCCGTATGGCTATAGATATATATATGGCGAAGAATTAATTTACAAAATATTAGAATATCAACTGTAATTATAAAAATTTATATTTCTCCCATATTTAATTATTTTTAATATAGTAAATTTTACTTTTTTAAAACTAGTAGTAATAATATAAATAATATTCTTTAATTCCAATCATTATTAAATTAAATTTAAATTATGATTCTTATTGTTAGTAGTAAATAATTTATTGGTTCTCAACTAAATTAAATTCATATGATAGTCAGGGACCCATTGTCATTTTTATTCTGCGTAACAACTATAGTTACAATAATTTCAATTATATTTTTGTTTCTTTAATTTTTAATTATGTTTGAATAAGATGATATATTTTTTGATGTCTTCATTGATAAAATTGCTTTAACGTTTTTTTAAACTCTAAAATGAATCTGAATAATGAAAAATATAGTTCAGCTATAAAGCATACGTATGCAAATAATAAAAAATAATTTTGATTATGAAATAATAATTATAGTTGTTTCAATTTTTTCTATGGGCGAATACATTTCATAAATGACAATGGAAACATTTAAATATTTAATAATAATTACTTATAATCTTTATTTTGAGGCTATTTTAAATGAATCTTATGTAGTATATATATATATATGTGTGTGTAAAATCTTCACAGAAAATAGAAGCATAATAGTCAAGTTACAGAATAAGTTTTACATGACTTGAAAAAGAAAAAAGATAAAAAGAAATTAAAAATATTCGGATTTTACTTATTATTATGGTGCTATATATTGCGAATTTCCTAAAAATTTGAATTTCAAAATATATAGGTAATAATAGGTTGTAGATAAAGTAAAAATGATATACTTACATCAAGTAATATATTAGGCAGGTGCTGAAATGCAAGATGTTTATTGAAAACAACTGAAGCAAAATGTACATATTTATCTGACATTATATCTTAAACAGATAAATAATCATTTGAGACAATATATTTTTTATCAATATCTTGGGGAGAAATATTACATTAATGGAAAACACGTGAAGGTGTAAATATAGATTTAGCCATTTAGGTATTATTGTTGAACTTTTTTAATTATTATTATCATTGCAGTATTCCCACTGATGAAGACAATGAAAATTTCAAAATATGAACTGAAACATGTGGAGTTATAGATTTGAGAAATTTTGTTTGATTTTCGTCAAATAAAATGAAAATGTTTTAGTAAGGATAAACTTTATTTTAATAATGGATTATATTACCGATTTCAAAGTAAATACTTTGTGATATCAGATTAGCTAAAATCAAAATATATAAAATGAAAGCCTATGATGACATTTTTAAAAATTGTAACTTTTTTTTTAAATTAACATAAGTAATTTCAATGATTATTATAAAAATATGTTGGTATATACAACATACTATATAGCGCTGAACTTTTGAGAAAAGAAATATAATACTGATTTATAGAAGACTCTTTCTCTAACGAGTGTATATTCATTTTGCAAACCATTTAAAAACTATTGAACACAAGTTAAGATACTTATACAAAAAGTGTTTAAGATTTCTTAATTATTTTAAGAAAAATAAATTTAAAGGATATTTATTCACTTGTGGACATCGATTTAAGAATGTTACTATGTACATCCGACATCCATTATAGTAATAGTACCTACAGTACAATTAGTACAAGAGTACAACTAAATTATTTTTTTCTGCACTCAAGATTATAAAATCATATTTGAGATCGAGCATGGGAGAAGAGAAGCTTCATCGCCATTCGTAATAAATCATAGTACCTACTTATATAAATGTAATATAAAAGAAAATTACAAATCCTATGAATTAAAATCCATGTTAATCTATATAAAAATTTGATTTAACTATTTAAGTATGAAGTACAAACACATTTTTTTAAACGCTCTAAATATACATTTTGTAAACATGAGGTGGGTAACTAAATACTTATTATTATTTCCTCTAGGTACCATAGAAATTAGAAATAGGTACAGTTCTAAAATATTCATCAGGTATTTTTTTTTATGTTTTAGTGCCTATAAAAATAGTATCCCTATTAATATAATATAATGATCCCTATTATATTGTGCATGACGTATAATGACGTGTGCGTTTATTCAGTGTTCGCTGTTGGCGGTGTAACTATAAAACTCGTTAACACTAATTCAAAACGGAAAACGAGAGGGACCATAATATGCCACACCGTCATTACTATTAAACTTCACGGGAGTCGCGATTGCGCTATTAATGCTACTATGTATATAAATCATAAATGTATAATGAATGTTATGCCATAACAGACATGACACCATATACTATGTAGTAGGTATATACAATATATAAAAAGTACACTTATACTGTATATTATGCATTTAAAGTTTTTTAATTATGTTCAGTATCACCTTTCTATCTCCATAATCTCCAAATCAATATACTTGAATGCTGTTTCTTTTACAGTTATTTGAGTTATCAATAAGAAAATGTAAGTTATTAAATTTACTTTCTACAATTCAAAAATTCCAATAAAAATTTGTTATGTACTTAAGTAAGTAGTATAGATTTAAGTGAAACCATTATAAAAGTTGCAACAAAAATTAATAACATGAGTGAAAATGAATCAAGGTAAGGTAGTTAAAAGTTTTTATTTCATGAGAACAACTGAAAATATCCGATCATTGATTAGAAATAGAAAATTTTTTTGTAATAATCTGTAAATATAAATATTAGGTTACCTATCAGTGGAGTTTTTAGTTAAGATTAAAATTTATTAATAGTTTTCATTTAAAATTACATTCCTAATCTGTATTGAAAAATAATGATTGTAATACTGCGTTTAAGTTCTTGGACCCGGTTATTCTTAACGTTTTCTTCAGTCTCAGGTATGTATGATATTTTAAATAGTGAGATACATTTTTATGACTGCGATCGGGAAAAAAATCCGCGTTCAGTCGTGTATGATTATCATTATTGTATGTACCTACTTCATGTTTCAATGTTTGGATTACATACCCTACTCGCAACTATTATTCCTAAATGAAATCAACCCTACTTTAACTTGGTTGATTTTCACTGCATTTATTTAAATATATTAATTTATCATAGAGGTCCAAAGATATGCATTATATGCTATTTATTTATATAAACAATAAAGTACACTATAGCTTATGCAGTGGCGTCGAATCAGCTTTGAAATGGTCTGGTGTCTAGTCAATAGCCAAATAAATTCATATACTAACTACTAACCCCATAAAGTGTTATTACTTATTAATAACAAATTATAAAGGGACCCCCTCCCCAAATATGACCAGACTTGTACCCTTTGTTCGGCGCCACTGAGTTTATGTACAAACTACCAACTCCAAAATTATTTTTATTTATTTAACTTCATCTAGTTATTCTAGTTTATAAATAGTATAACACATCAACAATAACTAGGAATGTGTTTGATATATTTTTTTTTTATTCTTTGTTGAATTCATTTACAAGATGGGTAATTAATAGTGTTGTACATTTTTGTTTTTAAAATATTTTCCTTCATTCAAGCTAAATGCTATTACTGGCTCCTTACTCACATAACCCCTACTGTTTTTGTTACTCCATTCTCACATATACTTATTATGCTAATTGTATAGATTGTATATTTCTAGTAATAATAATAATAAAAAAAAATTTCCAATTTCAATAAAAATGATATACCTAAGATTTTGGTTTTTATCAGTAGTCAATTCTTGCAGTTTTATTGTTTTATATCATATAAGAAATTATTTCTCTGGACATAATTGGTGTACCAACATATATGAATATTACTATTTATCAAATTATGTCATACATCCAAAAATTGTATAGATATTATAAGAGCAGCGGTTCCCAACTCATGGACTGCATCGTGAGCTAGGCTTTAAACCATCATAACTATATTTTTGGTTAAAGCAGTAGCGGATTCATTAGTCATCCAAGGGGGGGGGTGCGAATTTTCAAAAATTTAATGACTTCTTTTTCAATTTTAATTTTAATTTTAATTTTTTACCCTTTTTTCATAGATAATAAAGTACTTTATCTATGCTTTATTTTGTATTGGAGACTAATTATTTCATAATCACCTAATCACCTATATATATATAAAACTAAATAAATATGAAATTAATAAACTTGACAAAAACAACATTGTTGTGGCGATAAGTTAATAACACCAGCAGCGCGCGTTCGAGAAGTAACGTTTCTAGTTTCTACATTATTATGAACATTAAACAGGTCAGGAAGAATCATAACGGGGAATGGGGGGAAAAAAAAATGGAAAATAGTTTTAGTGTTTTACGGAGGCCCATCATAAGTCATAACTAATGCTTAATGTGTAATAATTATTAGTAGTATCAAAAAAATAAAAATATCTGTTTTCAGCCCAATTTTATAATATAAAAATAACGTAAAAAATACGGCCCAAGGGGGGGGGGCGATCACTTCATCGCCCCCCCTCGTATCCGCCACTGGGTTAAAGTAATATTTTTAGTTGCAATAACATTTAAACAATAATAACAACTCAATCAACGCTGTAGAACAATTTTATCGAATGTAGTTTAATCTGATGTAGACTGTATAATATCTATTATTTGTTGTTCTTATTGTATTTTATACTCGAAGGGATTTTCTATATTCTATTCTATGTGAGTTTTTTCCATTTTAATTTTTGTTTTTTTTTTATAGAAATATAGAAATAAACTGTATGTGGAAAGTAATTTAAGGCTAAAACTGCTTAATTTTAATTATGATATTGACTCTCCTATGGGGAACAACAGTGTCGAAAATCTCATTAAAAATTAAATTGTTTAAGTTGTGATTAATTAGGTTTAATAAATTTTTTTTCTTAAAAAGCAATTGGTTTTTAATTATTAAATGACGTATGTGAATATTATATGTGTATATATATATAGCTATTAGTGGGCTTCAAAGAATTTTTTTACAAAATTGTGGTCGATGATATAGACTAGGACGCTAGGTATATAGAGCAGGGGTCGGCAACCTTTTTACCTATGCGGGCCATAATTTATTTTAGTTTTTTATGAAGGGCCGCATACAAAATCAAAATATTAAAAAATATAATTTTAACATTTAATATTAATATATTTACATATAGCAACAATCATATTATGAGTTTAACATTGCTGTTGTCATTAACTAATTTTTAATTAAATACAATAGTAGAGAACATTTAAAAGTTTAAAAATAATTATTAAAATTGAAATTTTAAACACCATGAAATATATTTGGAGGGCCGCAGCAAAAAGTTCCGAGGGTTGCCAATGCCTGATATAGAGTATTAGACCCATTGAAACGATTATTATTTTTATTTTTCAAGTTTGAATAAAGTAATATTAGAGACGAGGTACAATTTATTTTCTAGATTATTGTTTTTTTTTTCTTACACAGACTCACGTTCGAATAATCATTCTGTATAAAATGTAGGTACATGTACAAATGATAAATATACATTATTATACATATATATATATAAATATATATATTACATAAAAATACGTTATGTGTAGACGCGTGTGTGTAATATATACTAATAGAGTACACACACACACACACACACACACATATATATATATAAATATTATGTATTCATTCGCGCAGTTGAATGCGCTAACGGGGGTGTAAATGAAAAGCTAAATTAGTCAGACAAACGAGCTTTGATTGGTGGGGCGGCGCAGCGGAACCGCATAGTGTGTACGGAGTTGTGCGTATTATTATTACGTATACAAATCCGAATTATTGTTTATATATATATAAACGCGTAGTCTCACGAATTGAATTTCGAACGAGCCCTCTCGACCGACCGTCGACCATGTAATAATAATATTGTACCGCCGCGGCGCGCGCCAATTTCCTTCTGCCATCCCGCACTCACAGCAGATCCTGTTTGCTGCAGCCGTACATATCTTTTTCTAATGTGAAATTCATACTATAAGTACGCGCGGCGGCGGCGTGACGGGCCCGTCGTCGGTCGTTTGTCTGTTTATTTAATATTATATTCGTCTCCGCAGTCGCTCTAGCTCGATCGCCCCTTTATATTCTCGTTCATTCCCTCTTTCTCACTCTCTCTCTCTCACTCTCTCTCTCTCTCTCTCTCTCTCTCTCTCTCTCTCTCTTTCTCTCTCTCTCTCTCTTTATCTTTAAATCACCCCGCCACCTATATGAACCGTAATCGAAACCGCTGTTAAGCCGCGTTATTGCCCACGAGCGTTTATCCACTGAACAATATAACCACCTCTTAATAATGTATACATTATAATGTACAATGTTTGTACATTGTAATACATCCACCGCGTAATGAAGACTCCATGATGTGGATGAAGTAATAATGTTTTTCAATACTGCTACGACAATATCAAATATTGTTTATAATAATAGGTGCACATCACAAATCACTATCGTATAATATAGTTCAGACACTTCCGTTGTTGCGGTCGAGTATAGATGTTTAGCTCTCTGCATGTGTCTACATAATATATTATAATATACGAAGCAAAACAAGTTGAATGACGAACGCTATTTCAGCACTTGCCACTTATTATTCTTTTTCACGTAATCATCGTTACTATATGTAATTTACTTGGCTTTGGGCTCTAACTTTTAAGTAAATCTTCAGACTACTGCAATATCTTCCATTACCGTCCAGAAATTCCTAACACTTACATCTCGTGACTCATCAATAAAAACATCATGCTTGTTACATTTTGTGATCCATAATTTCTCAAGTTTCATTTTTCCTTTATCGAATATAATTAATTAATTGTAATAAATCGATTAAAAGCTAGTAGGTATTTTGATTCGAAACTACTTAAGAATAAAAACTTTTGTAAAATGGATCTAATCTCTAGAATATATTATCAGTTAAGGTGTATGTGAACGTTATACCTATATCATAACTCAAGAACTCATAGTGAAAGTATCTACTGAAGTATAGGTAATATGAACGTGTACTTATAATACATATCTAATAATTATAATATACGACGATAACTCAATATTTTACAGTGTTTTATTTATTATGTATACTAAATTTACTAGTAGACACTAGTCTAACCAAGTGCTAAATGCTAATTATGAAAATAAGCGCACGCTGTTGTTATAACGACCCTTAGTTTTTTAACCATTCTATACATGTCTTAGGACGCATGCATGCATATATTAATACTACTTATTTAATAGTACATATAATAGTACTTGTTTTAAATATATAATGTGTTAGATTTCAAAACCAAGGTAAAAATCTAATGGGTAGTTGTAACTTTTCCTTTTTTTTAGTAATTAATTTTTCAACAATTTTTTGTGTAAATGAATCAAAGAAAGATACTTACCAACTTGAAAGTTTCTTGTAACCCTTTGAGAAATTAAAAATTGAATAAGTGTTTTTTTCGGTGCTCCCCATTTGCGCCAAAAAAAATTAATTCATTTTGGGTACAGCCCATTTGTGTCAAAATAAAAAAGGTATGTTTTTTCCAATAGCCCATTTGCGCCAAATTTACCTGCGTAAACATTTTAAATTAACGACTTGGTTAATTTATATTTTAAAGACGTATTTAAAACGTATGTTTGTAACGTATAATAAAGTTATTTTTATAAGTCTATAAATTTTAAAGCTTTGTATATTATTGCATCAAAAGATAAACAAACAAGTTTTATATCAGTTTTATTATGTTATACGAGCTTTAAACGATCTACATTTCACTATTTCTAAAAACGAAGATTTTTTATTTATTAATGACGAATAATCTAATATAATTGTATTTACATGCCACGAAAATTTAAAATCTATAGACTTATAAAAATAACTTTATTATACGTTACAGGCATACGTTTTAAATAAGTCTTTAAAACATAAGATTTTACCAAGTAGTAAATTTAAATTGTTTACGCAGGTAAATTTGGCGCAAATAGGCTGTTGGAAAAAACATACCTTATTATTATTTTGACGCGAATGGGCTGTAAGTACCCAAAATGAATTAAATTTTTTTAGTGCAAATGGGTGATGCCCGTTTTTTTAACGTAAAACAGTATTTATAAACTGCATGAGAAAAAATGCATTTATACACATATTTAATTTATCAATAGTTTATATAGTTTAATAGTTATAGGTTAGTTATATTATAGTTACACTATTTTTTGGCTTGAGAATTAAATATGAAGATTATTCGTTCACACTAACATTTTATTTTATTTTTTCATAGCAGTAAGTTACTTATACTTACTAATAATTTATAGTAAATATAAGTTCTCAAAATTTCTCAAATTACGTGTTAACTACTATAATACTAGTCACAACATTTATCTATAAGAATACATACGTAAAATTCGAAAATAATATATTATTAAATTCAAATCCAAAACTTTATAGATAGATCCATATTAATATTCTATTAAAAAGACTAAATATTCTATATTAACTACGATTTTTAATAAATTTTTTAATAATGTACATACCTATATATACATACATACATATATATATATAACCATATTAAAAGTATACTATATTTTCTAAGTTATTTTTTAGAGAAATTTGAATAGGAATTTAAATAAACTCTTCAATCCACTGATTTTTATGTTTGAGTAAATTAGGACTTTATAGTTTATGGCTCAATTACTATGTAAATTGAATACTCTGCATGATATTTGTGATTGTTACGACTTATGAAAATGGGGCATTTTAGCATGAACAATAAAGGCTGTATAAATTATTCAGATTTCAACACCATGTATCTAAGTGTATACCGTATACGAAATGCCCGCTGTTCAATTTAATGAATAATTTACATTTTTATAAACCATCACAATACAGTCAAACAGAATTCAAAAAGGTGTTTGAAAATTAACCAGACGGCAAAAGAACCCTTAATAGTCAAACAATCAAGTAAACATTTTTCTAAAATTATGTTTCAAAAATTAATAATTTATAGATAAAATACATCAGGTTTTTTTACTGCATTAAATTATTCGAGCAATATAATATAAATTAATAAATATATTCTATAAACAAAATAATACATTGGTCATTGATAAACTCATTTTATTGATTTTATAGATTTTATGACATTCATATTAATAATATTTATTTAAAATAAATTTGAAGATGTTGGTAGAGTCAAGAATAAGTTAAAATTATTAGTACCTAATTATAATAATAATGATATATTTATACTAATATTAGTACAAGAAGTATAAAGTTATATTGAATACAGTTTATTTTTTAAGATAAAAGAAAATATTTTAAGTAAGCTTGTTATTGTTAAGAACATTGAAAAATTAAAATTAAATTTATTTTTTAATTATAATTAAATGTTAATTTTATATTTAAATAAAAAGTTATCCATGAAATATTCTACATATTTAGCACAAGATCGGTGGGGTTTTTAAATTTTTTATAGAAAGATTAATTTCATAGGTAAATATTGATATGTTTTTGGCTTTTAATGTATTTTAGTTGTTAAATAACTATGTACATATGGTTTCGGGTTTTTAATGCGTGTTTGAGTACCTATGAGTGCACAGTGCACACTTATAAATATCTGAGTCCTGGTAATAACGATGGGTAATCAATTTGTTCATTAGTTATTGCTCATTACTATTAATTAGTGTATTACTGCAGTATAACACTTTTTATTATTGATAACTATTATATCATGTCTACACTTATAAATATACAATAATATGCAGGCAAACCCTTTACTTCAATTAATTAGTTTTGATATTTACAAGTGTAACATAATAAATATATTGAAAAGTAGGTTTGTGAATAAAAGGTAATTATTTTTACTAATAATTAATCTTCTATATTCATATATGACCGTAGTCTGTAATAATTGATCAATAGTGTTTTTAATCTGAATTGTGTATATCATTTTAGTAAATTTGGTTCATTTCATCTTTGTGTCACTTAAAAATATGAAATATACGAGTACCTATATACTTACATAACTTATTACATACAAGTATATGTGTATAAATGTTTAATTTAATTTTTCTATCAATAGTTCAGCTTACAATAAATGGATATTTAATTAAATATTCAAACTTAATGTGAATTAATTGAATCAAGAATCCAAAAAAGCAAGATGAAGGTTATCACCAGTAACAGCGACGGATAATAAAAATGTATGATGTTAAGAATTATTCAATTATCACAACATATTCCGTGGCGTATTTAGAATTTTGGAAAGTATTAGGGAATAGGTATGAAAAAATATTTTGTTGGCCTGAAGAGGGCTTATTCACTTATCACCCATTTCCATTTGATATTATATTTCTCAAAAATGTGACGATTAATATTATTATTATTTTATACACCAATTGATTAAAATCATTTTTCCAATCAAATAATAGCGCTAATAATACATAAATATATACATATATATATATATATATATATATATAGTATGCTATATGCGGCATAAAATTTCTAAATCCAAATATCTTATATTATAAAAACAAAATGTATTTTTAATTTTAGATTTTGAACGGAGTGATGGAATCTATTAGTTTTACAATGATGTGTTTTTTTTTTTTATTTAATTTTTTTTGTGTGTCTGTCATCACGTTTTGGAGCAGTAAAAATGCTTCGATTTCCTCATGTAGCTACTTTTCTGAAAAGAATCTGAATATAAACGGAACTTGGGCAAAATATAACATAATTTTATGAAACACAAACCATTTTTAAGGCCCCCCTAATACATATAATATTGTGGAGGGCTTGGTGCTCTACCATTTCCACCTGTTTTCAAATGTCGAATTATCCTTGACGTATTTCTTTTGTTGGCTCTATTATTGTCCAGGTATAAAGATAATACTTACCAACCTATTATAAAATATAGGAAATTTTTTTTAAAAAAAAAGGCTTATTTCAGAATCTGAATATCCTGAATTTTGATGACAAATTAGTGATATTCCAACTTCCCAACAAAAAGACTTCATCAACTCTGGGTAAAAACATCATTAAGTAAAAAAAAAAATCCTCTTAAGTGAGAAAAGTTGTGATAAAAAATAGGGATTGCCTTTTAGTAATATTATAAATTCATTAGCATAGATATATTTATAATAATTGTTTGTATTGAATGAAGTGTGCGTTTAATTAAGTACAAATATGAAATAATTAACCTTAGGTTGGTGACTGATGGTGATGTATTTAACTAATGTTATAGTTATATTATATAAATATGCATACAATAGAGGGAGAAGGAAATGTGTACATTTATTTATAAATGTATAAATATTAGTTGTAGTCATAAATAATAGTAGCCCTCCCCCAGTGGCCCAAGTTAAGTTAAATTATTTTTATATTATTTAATACATTATATACTTTATTATACAAATTATTATAAATGTATTGATGCATCTACAAGATTACACATAGTCTCTTTCACAATTTTCTGATTTGAAAAGCATTTTATTTTTTTGTTCATGATAATTTTACAAGGGGTTGCAAAGTGTTTTTTCTGGGATACATATACTGCATAAACATCTTATGTAGAAGACTAAACATCGAAAACATTTTTACACGTATATAATAAACATTGTAATAAATAATAATATTAAAATTTAAAATATCTTACCACCCCCAAGAAATGGCACGCCCCCACTATATGATATTATAATAGTATACATATTACATAGTATATGTATATATGATATGATTAAGGGGTCGTATCGTGAGATGACGATGATATTACTTCATCGGAGATAATACATAGTATTATGTACAAAAGATACAAGTGGCGACGGCGGCGGTCATTCATCGGCAACGGTTTCACATAATTTGGCCGCTATTATATTCGGTAATGCGCGCGTGTGGCTTTGTGGCGGTTTTCGCCGGGGGTGGACGGGTCGTACACCGCGTTGTATCATGTTGATGTGTACGGCGGCATAGATATAATAATGTGGTACGCGCTGTGTGTGTATGTGCGTGCGCGCGCGCTCGTGTTTTTGTATACACCGGGATTAATCAAGTGCATAAAGTGTCCCAGGCACACCCCGGACGGACGAACGCTGTATACAGTAGTAGCCATTCACCGCAGTCATTGAAAGGGGCTTATTTGCGTGCGCACAATATCACTCTTAATAGCCACTGACCGTGTGCATCATCGTATAATGCAAAGTATAAACATACAAATATAAAAGTGTACAAGTACATATACTATATACATACATTCATTCATTATACATTTATACATATATATATATATATATATATATTGCGTACAAATGCCCCTCTTCCTCCGGAGGCTTCACTTGTAAATAACAATAACAAACATACAGTACCTATATAATAAATATACCATATTCAAATACCACTCAGTCTGATCGCCTGTCGTTATATCTCAAAAACGATAAAACATACGTATAAAACTATACCTACGCGAACTTGAAATTTAAAATGTAATTGTTCCTTCAAAACTTTAGATGCGCAATAAGAAGGGATGTTTAAAATGTCGGTGTTCAAGCCGATTATAGCAGTAAACGTCATTGTTCATTACTTACTCATTCTCTTTTAGCATCGATGTGTCGTTTATACAACAATTATGTACGTGTTGTATATTTTTAGGTATTTGATATATTAATATTATATACTTATTATACTAAATTAGCAATAAGGAACGAGAAATGTTACTATTATTTTTGTTTTAATCATGTGATTAAATATAGCGAAGATTTGTTATATAGTCGAAATAAATATCAACTATTATAATCTAAAAAAATCATTGCTCGCTTAAAAATTAAAATATCGTAAAAACTACGTAGAAACACAGAATATGTATTTCCCTTTAAGTTCGATAATAGGTCAGATTGTTCTTATATTAAACATATATTTTTTTTTTTTATATTTAAGTTCTTTTAATATTAAACCTAACAATACAAAATTAATTTTACTAAACGCAGATTTGCTATATTATACGTTTGTACGACAGAAACAACTCATATTGGTGTGGCGTCCTCTTAAACTTATTTGAAAATAATTTTCAATATTGAATTTTTTTTTATTAGAATTTATAGTAATATTTTGATACAATGGTATAGGATTTTAAATCATCAATTAAGATGTTTGGTATTTTTATTATAATTTTTATGGCTGATCATTGTTAAACAGGTACCTAATTTTTCAATAAACATTTTAATTATTATCAGAAATAAAGTTACTTGAAACTGTCAAAATAAATTAAGAAATCAGCATCTTAAAGAAAAGAATACCAATGGTTAATTTTTCATTAACGAGATGTTAAAATGTAAAATATTACGATAACTTAAAATTATGCTAATTTTTTGTAGTTAACTTTTGTACAATTATTATTTTTGTTTCTATAAAGCCCCTGGCAAGAATGGTGTGTTATTACCTCGTTTAAAATATGATGATATTTGAATAACTTAGAGAATTACTTTTGAAACATTTGAAAGACATTATAATTTTAATAATTATTCATGTTGGAGAAAAATATTTTTAACAGTTTACTCTGTTAATGACAGAAATATTCCTATATTGTATTTATTCCGATTATAAAATAAATGTTGTAATTAATTTAGGTCACGATTTTTTATTAATTATCGATGATCATTTTTTATTATCTCTTTTAGATTCTAAATAGACCCAAACGGCATTAGTTTGAACTTTAAATACTTACAAGTTACAATTAATTTTTCTCATGTACTTGATACATGATATCAATTAAATAGTTTTTTCATTGTGTAAGTTAAATTTATGAATATTTAAAATTTATTAATATCTTACATTAAAATTAATACGGACATAAATAGCTGCTTAAATTGAAGATGTTTAACAGTAATTAATACAATTACTAAAAAAATCAAAAACAGTATGATTTTACAGTTTGCTGTGTTTTTTGAAAATATAAAATGCTCTCATTCATTCAAAAATCAACCGATTTCAATTTTTTTTTTCTCAGAGTAACTTATATAAGTAATTCTACAAAGTGGCTATTTTCAAAATTTTTTTTTGAAAAATCAAAAATTTATTTTGGCTGTTTTGAATTTTAGATTTTTTTAACCATGGTAAAAGATGGGCTATAAGTCACATGTTATGTTAAAAAAAATGGAACTTCAATATCTACATTATATTAAGAGTAATAACTACTGACTTTCCAATTAATTTACTTACTGTATACATATATATATATTATCTAGTTTTTAACACTATTGAGTTTGAGGGTAACAGTCACGGGTATTCGATGAGATTTAAATAATTTGATTTGAGGTGCCCGAAAACGTCGAGATATTTAAATCTGCAGATGTAACAAGAATTTGTAAGGTATACCGTTAGTTTTTTTTAATATTTTATGTATATCCATATGGTTTTTCTTTTACATTATTTTTCAAGTTAATCTCTGTACGTTATTATTCGGTGGATGGCCAAAGGAAAATTAGCGGGAGTCACATTAACAGAAGTCGATGATAAATAATTATAATACATTTAATACTTAAAAAAAAGAGGGAAAAGGAATGACTCGTACTTAAAGTAATTAATTTCCTTTGAAATAACACTGCAAAGGCGCCCTTTGCTATTATTTATTTTTCCCGCGGTAAACTGTTCAACAAAAGCTATATATATAACGACATGTATTATTATTGTCATTATCATTAATCATTATACATAACGCATAAACCATCATGTACATAGATATACAGCGACTACATAGCGAGTGAGCAAAATTTATCGCGTATTATATAATATAGGTGTGCACATGCAGTAGATATAGTGGTTTCGTTACAAATGGCGAGGCGGCGGCGGCGGTAGTGGCACAGGTATGGTGGCGAGAATAGCCGCTCGTGTACGGCTCTTATGCGTATGCTCTACCTCTCTCCACCTATATGGCTATATATAAATACAACATAATATGTATATTATACGTACATATACCGTGGTCTACGTCGGAAACGAATAAGCGGCAGTGATTCGCACAACACACAGTTCACACAAAGCGGCCTGGAGTGGTCATTATTTTATTTGCCCGTTCCAAAACGGGATCCCTGTGGCGGCGAGTGGCGCGTATACACCGTTGCCCCTCGGCATCGCGCGTTTTATGTAATACACACACACACACACGTGCTAACACATGCGCGTGTGTATGTATAATATATATACGGTTTAATAATTACGTGATACAACAATAATAAAGACAAACCCCCAACGGAGACGCTCCCGTTACCTCCCTCCCACCGTGGTCAGCACATCCACTTGTCGACGAGAAAACTCACCCCTCAATGATGTTATATACACGTTCCCGCGCGAGTTCTTTTTTACCCCTGTTGTGTTGCTTAACTTTTTCACTGATGCTGGTTTTGGAAATAAAAAGTCAAGTGACTCGTGTACATATATAGATATATAATATATTTATATATACGTGTGTGTGTGCGTTATAAATGTACACATTGCACCCTTAGACGTCCGGTAATGTATTCAGGACAGTGTCACCATTAAAATTATCACATGCTAGGTATATACAATATACTGTAGTGTAATATATGTACATTGGTAACAGGATACAACGCAATGTTGAATAGAATAATAAAAGAACAATGATAACATTTTGAGGGTAAATTCAATAAAAATAAAAAAACAAAATAAATTATTCGTGAAAACCATACACGCATATTGTAATCTATACTCTATTGATTCCATGTTCGTTTAATTTTAACCTACATTTTATATTGCAAAAGAACTTTATAGTGTAGATTTAAATTGAATGTATAACATTTATTTTATAAATTCTTTAGTGTTATAATTATGAAAAATTTAATATTTATTTATTAATATTATTTAGCACTGCTAACCTTCTGACTCTTTCTTTACTTAAATCATTGTCTCCCCCACCAGCCATTTAGATTTCAGCTTAGTTCTAGACTTAGGTAGCTTAGCAGTATATATTAATTATAAATGCATTTTTATTTTATTTTTTTGGGATCGTTCTGTAAATATATACATGTATAAATATGTCTACATGTTTATAAGTATATGTGATTCGCAGTAATTAATAACTTTATATACTATTTTTAGATTATTTTCTATTAGAAACATATAAGAATATATATATATATACCTGTATTCATTTTATACAATAGATAATATGGGTATTTGATTATAGGGCTGAACGGCTTGATTGAAAGGGGCATCTAAACAATACTATTCCTCATGAAATATTATCTACTATTTACAATATTTATTTGCTTTTTGAGATTTTTATTAAATTTAGTTTATATTTACAAATTTACTGTTATTATAAATTAATAAAAATATGTTTGATGCTTATTTACAATTACGCATTAACTCAGTATTGAACAGTAAAAGTAATTCAAGTGATTCATCATTATCAATAACTAAGTAAATTAAAAATATTTGAAACTTTAATATAGTTCTAACAATTCACTTTGGCATTGATAGTAATAACTAATAAGTTATACAATTTAATTGGAAAAAAGACAACAGAAGAAAAAATATTTCTAAAATCAACGAAAAAGATATTTTAAAATACGAAAGTTTGCTTGATTTCTTTTATAACATAACTTGATATTATTTCAATATCAACCTCTCAGTATTGTACACAATAAGGAGATTTCTTTAAAATTTAAAAATAACTTTTTCAATTACTTACCTACTGTTAAAATAATTAGATTATAGTCATTAGTAATTTGATCATTAAATTAATAAATGTATCGTATATATTATGCTGTACATAAAGAAACTATATTTTGAATGTTTGTGAACATTATTTTTTAAAATTTATTACATACAATGTGATTAATTTTATCCTAATTACAATTAGTTGAATATTGAATTATTATTTATACATAGCAAACATTAGTTAAAATTGTATTAGTTTATACTTTATTAAATATAATAAAGTTTAAGTACATTTTTAAAATTTATCCAGAATGTATTACTTATATTTATATTATGCTGTTCTAGACCACGTTTCAATTCCATGTTGGTATACATTTATGAAATACTAAGTATTTTAATTCCAACTTCCAATTAAATTTTGTTTAAATATGATTCTTGCAACCATAAATATAAAGTAAGTATGAATATCTCATTTATACCTATAGACCTTACATTAATAAAAATTATTTAAAATGTAATAAACTGATATTTTGTAGAGTGAATGATAAAAGCACTGAGACTTTCCAAGCGTATAAAGCACTTGACAAAAGAATTGCGCGTTTGCTGAATGATCTTTGGATTGAGTGAATGACGCCGTAAAAAATAACGAGCATCAAAATAATATTTCACCGGATGAATCGTATTATATAATAGCAACGATTTCATAAAAAAAAATAAAAAACGAAAATATGAAAAAAAAATATATAAAAACTCTGCGGTAAATCTTGACTATACGGATACTTTATTTTATTCATATTCCCCTTTTCATTTATTCGTATATCTCTTTCCTTTTTTTTATGTTTTCTCTGACCTATAATTTATTTGCCCATACAAGTTATATCATTTTACCAGATGATCAAATATAACGAGCTGTCTACTTTTGTGTTCAATTTTGTTAATTAAATTTCAATTAATGTCAGATTTTCTCTGTGATTTACTATCAAAGATTATAAAAATGTAATTGCAAATTATTCAGTATACTTATGTTCATTGTGCATGACTCTATACATGAATAATATATATTGTACATAATAGAATAATAACTATGGTAAATTAAACAGCAAACACAAATCTATATGTTAATAGAAATGTCTATAATTTATATAACTACATGATAAATCGATTATAAAGTATTATTAATTAAGTTAAAAAAGTGTAAGCATACAATCATGAGTGTATTCAGTATTGTAAAATTAATTTTTTATGTTAACTTCTAAATTAAAAAATAGTTGAATTAAAATATAGAAAAATAAATAATTTTATTACAATCATACAGTTCATCAGTCAATCCGCTCATTTTATGTAAATGAAATAATTTGTTTTAAATTGATATTTAATATTCATACCCAGGTCCAAATACGGATAGTATTGGCTCACTATATGTTTTATGATTCCCAAAACTGTAATTTTGAGGTATTTTGTGTTGAATATTTTTAATATAAATATATAATAATATATTATTATATTTAATTCAGCTGTGCAGTAATAGCAATGTATTTGTTGCAACTCATTGAGCTTGACTTGATAACTCACTAGGCTTACACCGTTATCCAGGACATATATAACACATAACTCATAAGTATAAAACGATTTTAGGTTTTTAAATAGATAAAAACATTATTTGAACTAAAAACTGAATTAAATATATTTAAGACATTTTCATTTTCGTTTCAATATGTAACTCCTAGATGAAGTTATATCATATCCACTTGTTCTATTTTTGAATTGTGTTGCAAATACTCATTATAGATTATTAGATTATTAATATCTGATATTAGTATAATATAATAGTAATAATTGGATATGATTGCAATTTTGAGATAGAAAATTCAAAATATATACCCTTATGGCCTTATATATTGTGGTTTAACAATGTTCGAAAATTTAATTTTAAACGATAACAATATAATGCAATAATATAACAGTGGCGTATTTTCAACTCTTTGATGGTGATTTATATGATGCATTCTAAATATTCATTACTTTGACATATTTATGAAAAAAACACTTATTATTATCAAAGCAAAAATATCCATGAATAGAAATCAATTAATTTTTTCCTAACTTTATCTTGAATATATTATTTAATTTTTCAATTAAAATTGAAAACAATTATACAATTATTTACAAAGGTCTTTGGAGGTGATATATGAATATAATATATCATCCTATTATTGCCTCTTAAATATGCCATGGTATATTTTTTCATTGACACGTAATTATAACGAGTCAGTGTGTTAGTACTTGTATTTATTAAATTAGCGATTTTTTCATAATATTTATTAACACTTACAATTTTCTGAATTACCACACTTGACCTTATGAATAAAAATACGTAGTTGTTATTGAGAGGTACTTACGTTTGAAGGCTTCAGCTTTTTGAAAGGTCTAAGGATATCTACAATTTGGTTTGGTTTTCCCCTATCTTTTTTATTATTATTTAAAATACATAGGTATTTATGTTAGGGATATTTGAATACTAGATACACTATATGTAGATGATAAAAATCCTTATTCATGTTTTTCTTTATTTTAAAAATACTATTTAGTGAGAAATTTGATAATTATAAAAACTTGATTCAGTGAGGAATATTTTGATATATACACGTCCGTCTAGATATCAAAGAATTTCTGTAGATTAATGTTATATACTATACGGAGGACGCTTGTACGAGAATATTATTCTAACCATTTTCATAATACTTAATCAACATATTTTTAGTAATATCTCTCATTGGATCGCATCTTATGATGTATAAACCGGATATAATATAAAAATAAGCCTATTCTTTTGATGTTGAACATTTCTCAAAGAAAATAAAAACAATTTACTTTAATATAAATATTCTGTATAATATGATTTTTAGATAACCGTACGAAATTGGAAATATCATTGTTATTTGGTAAATATAGGTGTATTTAAATATCAAACATAATTATCTTCCATGAGCCACAAAGTATATGAATAGTTTATTTCACATTATAATTATGTTTGATAGTTGGTCATGAATACATGATGGTTTAATCGTTTAATGGTCCATAAATGTATTGATGTTATATTATATTATGTTATATAATATCTACAAAAATAAAAAATAAATAAATAGTAACTTGCAATTTTGTATTATATTTTATAAATTGATTATTATAAACTATAAAAGTGTACCTATATCAGCTTTTTAACAAGCATACAGGAAGTATCCTTAAATGATTATTTAATAATTTTATTATATTTACACAAATTATTATTAGATTAGTATCAATAAATTGTGTTACATCAAATTATATGTATCATATCTTGATGAACTATACTTTAAATCGTAAAATCACAAATTTAACAAAATGATAAAATTTTTGATTTAACGTCGAATCAAGTATCCACATTGTAATCGTTTCGAAGAGAATAAGATGAATATCTATTCAAAATAAATTACAGCCATTTAGATTTACATAGAGTCCATAGATGGAAAATATAGCTTGCTACTATATGAGGTAGTATTAGGAAATATTATCATTTATTTTCATTTTAGATTCATATATTTAAATAATCTATATAGAAACTCAGTGTAAAATATGAATAAAGAAGAACCAAACATGGTACACAATTGTCATTACTCATTATACTATAGTCTCACTAAGTACTCACTATTCACTAAGTATAATGAATGATGTTGTAAAATTAAAATATTATTCGATGTAATTTAATTAATAGATTTATCATTATTTAAAATATTGTTGGACACATAATAACTTAAAATAAATAAATCGGGCGCGATAATCTGTGATAGAAGTTCAAAGTGATATTCTTCAAAGTTCTTGTCGAAATAATGTTTTCGAATTCTGCTGTATACATCTGATAATATACGGTTATTTGTATACATATGGCCATATAGGAATACCTAAACGTGTATCGGTGTTGTAGCTGGTAACATTAAAAACAGTAAGTACTCTGCACGATGGCAGATAATTACAAACGTCTGGCGTAACGAGATTTTCGCTCTTCTAGGTTAGATAGCCGTGGATATATATGATGTGATAATTAATTTGTTATTTTCAGCGGATCGATTGCGATCGAACATAATATAGGTAGGTACTTCGAATACTATATAATATTCAGCAACAAATAGTATGCGATACCCATTCGTTTGTATCCAAGCGTTTCGCTATAATATAATAACGCAACATAGAAAACTGGAACCGTGCACAACGCGGACACTGGCATTATTCGGCTGCAAACGTACAAACGAAGACGAAAAGTGCACGGACGAAGACCGGACGTGGCCACGGGTACAATTGCGCGTGTTACATTGTCACGAACAGCTATTATATCTCACGTACCTATACGTGGTGCACGGTATTACACGCGAGCGTATAGCATTATGTTATATTATATTATTTAATACATTATAATGTGTACTTAGAGCCTCATGAGTTATTTACACTCACAACAAGGTACATAATATACGTGATTACACGGGCGAAGGGATGCGGTGGCGTATGCGCGTTATTGTTATCTTGACGGGGACGGCTGTCCGGCGGGTGGGCCGGGCTCCGGAAATCGCGGACCGGCCAACCGCAGGCGCGCGTAAACGACTACCAAGCACACCCTGGGCGTATATGCAATACAAGCGCGGTGGGCACAGGACGAGGGCGCAGGACCACACCGTCCATCATTCCGTCGTGCCAATTCACGAGAAATTTACGCGACGTAAGCACACACACCACACACACACACACACACACACACACACACACACACACATACATATGTGTATTATATTATGCACAGCTGCGGAATGTACCAGTGTACACGTAAATAATTGTGCATGTACAGGCTGTATGTAAATTATGTAAGCAGAAAGTCTATAATATATATATATATATATACTCGTCTGACCGCGATGAAGACGAAAAATGCCGGTTTGAGAGGTGTATAATATAATTGTACATACATATGTTTACGCGTGATACAGGTACACCGCGTGTGTCAATGCGCTAGCAGGCTCCTCCTGACGGTCCTCACTCGCCGCCGCAAGCGCATTTAATCGCGCCCACCCGCGCCTGACGCCAACAGATTTTCGTCAAACTTCCCAAGACCCGCAGTCGACGCACAGTGCTAATAATATACACATCACGTATCCGTATTTCGAACGTATCTTCTGTACATCCGCGCCGAATGCGGCTTCCTTGCGAATACGTATTATTATAATACGTTAACATTCTCTCTACCTCATTATATTTTAACACGCGTTCTGCCGCCAGCCAAAGGGTTACGCTTGCGGATTAACCCGTCGTTTGTGGATTATAAGCGATAGCAGTACTGCACTCAGTCGTACACAAAAATCAAGAACGCTCGTCATAGCATTATCATGGAGTGTCCAAAACCCTCGTTCCTCATAAGGGACTTGATCGGTGACGTCTTACAGACTTCAAAATCTTCAGGTGAGTGACATTTTTTCGTACATGCTTGTCGTTTTATTTTATATAAATACATCTAAATTAGTCTTAATATTAGTTAACTATCAGTTAACTATTAGTTATTTATTCCAACTATATTTTATAAGTCGTTTCTATATAATTATGTTCTCTCTATATATGTATATTTTACATTTTAACCCTTAAGTTTTAGTACATATGGGTACCTATTTAGTGTGGTTTAGAATTTTTTTAAAAATCAGATTGTGCAAGCCAATAATATAAACCAGTATAAGTCCTTTAGTTGCTTCGACAAAGGTTGCAAAGCTTAGTAGACTGTACACCAATTATATAGATACCTACTGAGTAACATAATAATTTATTCATTTTATTGAATTATTATAATATATTTATATTATTAATGTTCTTGTAATATCTTATATTCTAGAGAAATATATAAGTACCTATAATATTTTAGCACTCTTGGTCAATGAACAATTTTCTACCCTTATATAACCCTTAATCTTTTTCACTACTAAAATAAATCAAAACGAATTTCAATTCATTTGAGAATCGTTATTATAGTTTTAATTACAACGAATAACTAATTAATTATAAACACGTTAAATGATTCAAAAATAATTATTAATATATACGGTACAAAAAAAAAAAAAAAAAATTAAATAATTAGAAGTACAAAAATATTATTTCAATACCTATTAAAATATAGTTAAGAATAAACATAACATTTTTTGAATAACTATTGATTAATGACCATTATATTCAATCTTTGTACAAAATTTATAAAATGGTCTTATACTTATAAAAAGTATGTTTTCATGGATCAAACTTTCAAGGTAAAATATCTCCGCCATGATAAAATCAGTTAACTGTCACTGATATAATTATATAATTTAGATTACAATTTTTTTTTGAATTTTGACTGTTTAAGTTTATACTATATTCCAGGGGTTAAAATAAATACAGTTATATCAAGAGCCAAAATGATTATATTTTAAATTTAATATTTTATAAAATTAAAGAGGCCAGACTGCCGTAAAAAGTATTAAAGTAAAATTTTTTTTATTATATTATGTTAGGTTAGTGGCGGAGTTTCAATATTTTCTTAAAGAGGATCCTGAAAAATTATATGTATTTCTATAACGCATCATTTATATTAAAAATTTAAAATAAATAAGATTGTATCGGTGGCTGGGGGGGGGGAAACCCCATAGACCCCCCTCCCTCTCGTAAATTCACCACTGAGGTATAGGTACTCAAACTAATATAATTTTTTTATAGTGTATAAGTATATAAAAGTTTATACAATAAAATTGTGTTAATGTTATAATTTAGTTCAGTTTATCATTAAAATATTATACCTTGTTTTTAAATGTAAAATAAGTTTTTAATAATATTTATTCAAATTTAGAGTGTACTTGGGACTTAAAAATGGAATTGCAATCTGAATATTTTATCGATTTTATATCTTCTTGGAATTTAAATAAAGTAATAAGGCTGTACTTATCATCACTACATAAATTTATTCTGCAGGATAAAAGAGAATTAAATAAATAGTATAATATATTCATATTTAATGGTGTAGAATGTAGATAGAGACATTTAAAATTAAATCAAAATCAAAAAGACCAAAGACTGGGGCTGTAATAGTGTAAATGGGCTGAGGGATCATCATGACATTATTAAACATAGTGGCTATAAAGTAAAACGTTTTTACGAGTACCTACTCGTTTTTGGAAATCAAAAATAAATTTTAAAAGATTATATTTTACTTGATAAATACGTTGTATTATAAATACATTGACAAATAAAGGTAAAATCTACCATAACAATATAAAAAATCGACCAGTCACTCTTAATCTAAGTAAAAAAAGAACCGGACTCGCTTTTCGGTTCAGTAGGGGGTGGAGTAGACCTCATTCTTAGGATAGGTCATAATGAATATCTTAAATTTTAATGCAATGATAGATATAATTGTATACGAAAAATGATTTTATCAATTTTATATTTATCAACAATAAAAAAAAAATTACCACGATTTCAAAATTATCCTCCATATAAAGCTGGGGGGAGGGCTTTTCCCCTCCCTTAAAATTTTAAAATTTCATTCTTTTATACTACATTATATAAAATTTAAAAAATAATTAAAAACTGTTGACAATTTTTTTTTTCTATTTTATAATAATATATTTAAATTCCTTGGCTTTTTGACAAGTTTATAGGTACCTATTTACTACTTACCAGCATTGATTATAATTATAATATTTATATATAATCAATGATACTAGGCACTAGACATATTTAGTTAAATAGTATAGTCGTATAGGCCAGGGGTCTTCAACCTTTTTTTACGATTCGCCAAATCTGAAATTTGCTTCGGAATCACGGCCCAAAATTGCTTACAAAATTATTAATTTGAAAATTATTGTATTTTAAAAACATAAGTTAGCTTGGTGGGTGGGCCAGTTAGAAAAACTTAACGGGCCGCATCCGGCCCGCGGGTTGTAAGTTGGAGACCCTTAGTTATAGACTATAACTGTAATACATAGAGTGATGTAAAAATATTTAAAAAAAATGTTTTGAATAAACGTTAAAATTAATTAATTAATAATAAAGTTAATTAACTAATAAGTCACGAATTTCGAGCGAATAAATTTGTGCGTAGTGCGGCGATTCGTGTTCATATTTCATAATGATTGTTGATTAATGCATAGTGCATACCTAGGTACCAAATTTACAACAAATATGAAGTAAATCTTCAACATACATTTCAAAATTACATTTTTACAATTTACGATAATTGTATTAAGGTTCTCACACACTGCTGCGGTACGCGAAACGGTACCGGTACGGTACATGTAAAAATAGTGTACCGTATCGATACCGTATCGATTACCGCAGCAGTGTGTGAGAACCTTTATACGTTGGCCCATTATCTTCGGAAATAGGTACTATAATAATAGGAGGGTGCAATTAATGTACATTGCATGTGACGGTCACTCTTATGTTTATAAATTAATAAATATTAATAAGATAACGACAAAAGAGAAATATATTATTTATTTTGGTATCTTATGTTACTCAACTAAATCGGGTAGAACAATTATACAAAAAATATATAATATATATACGGTAAATGACGTTAAATGGAAAATAACGTTATTTACCGGTTATTAACGTTATTGACCAAATACATAGTTAATTATCGTTATAAACCGGAGAATTACGTTAATTACCAAACACACAGGTTACATAAAATACTACAATTTAAAAAATTATGAACCTAGGTTTTTTTGAAAATAGAAAAAATTCTGGAACTGTTGTTATCACCCATCCAAGCAGCTAGCATTTCTTGGACGTCTCTATTGGCTCGTTCAACAGACCTTTGCTTTGACTATGCCTTGGCTTTCCGTGAACGATTTTGACTTCATTCCACAATATATGAAGTTCATTAATTACCGAATTAACGAATTCCCTTCCGTTGTCAGATTGCAATATTGCAGGTGCCACAAATAACGTATAAATGTCGGCAAGATATATAAGATTTCTTTGATTATAAGCGTTTTGATTTCAAAGGTTTTTCGATATTAGGTACGTATTTAGTAAGATGATCCTGGTAATTCATTATGAAGCGATAGTCATTATAATGTTGGAACCGCATGTCTATAAGATCAACTTGTGCCCGTGAGTTGAAAGTTGACTCTAAAATTGGTTAGGATACTAATCCTCTTCTTGGGTGCACTGCTTTTTTCTGGCATTGAACGCATGATCTTAAATAAACCATAACTATTTCATTTGTTATATTGCAATATTTATTATTGAATTCAGTCATCATACGATTTCGTCCTCCATGTCCTATGACAGAATGTGTTTCGTGAAGAATATCAAACATATAATCAACATTTCCCATATCATACGGCAATTAACGTTATTCGCTAGAAAATAACGATTGATTCCACATTTATTGATAAATAACGTTAATAACCGGTAAATAACGTTATTTTCCATTTAACATCATTTACCGTAACACACACACACATATATATATATATATAACAAATATAGTAAGGCTATAATAGAGCTATAAATTGAAAAAATTAAGTAAACAATTATTTTAAAATTATATTATATTACAGTATTATACAAGAATACACCATTAAGGATTTAGTATTTATTATTATAAAAAGTTTAAAACTTTATCTGAAATATTTAGAATTGTCTAACAAATTGTTTTTTTAAACTTATATGGATATAATATGTTAACTAACACATTAAATAACTTTATGCTGGTATATATAAAATATAAGTATGTTGTTTGTTTTTTTAAACAGGTTAGCTTTGAACTTTGAAGTCTAAAAAAATGGCCGACTACTCATAATTAAAAAATATTATATGAGTTACCAGTTACCAAACGACATTAAAACTTTGTTTTTTTTTTTAATTGGGCTCTACATAAATCGCTTACTATACGGTCGTTAGCTTAAAATTGTCTGGTGGTCGTGTTAGAGAAAGTCTGATATACACCGTACACCCCCGTGTAAGTGGAGTGGTTTTGGCGAATCGGACGTGCTCAAGAGGGTCGCCACATGCGACGGACCATTGAATTATCACGACAGTAATTGCGTCCTTTTATCTGCGCATACCTCATGCTGGGCAGTATGAAAAGACTTAAAACAACTACCCTCCACGTTTCATTCGGTCATGTTTTTCTCATTGATAATAATTTGAACTACGTTTCAGTAAATAGGACAAGGGTATTAAATATTCGCAATTATACACATAAATAGAAGTTTACCCCAAAAATCATGACAAATGCGATAACAGACTTACAAGCTACTGGTTCCATGGAGAGAGAATACTGTTAATAGTAATAGCCAATTTTTTTGTAATACCTATTTCAGATATAGATTATAGAAACGCTAATAATGTCTATACGTATATTATGTACCTATCAACTATAGGAATAACGAAATTACGTTTAATTTCCAATAACGTTCAGACGTTTAGTTATAGTATATATAATTATAAGTACAAAATAGTAAGTACTACTCTCTTAATTAATAATAAATGCAAACACATGCATTAAAAACCCGATTTTTAATATTAGTGAAACTGTAGTCTCGGTTTAACAACTTAACGAACTAATATATTATTTCAATTCATTTTTATGAATCTGCAACTTTTCAGTTTCCTTGAATAGGTACTTCGTAAGTCATAGTCTCATAGAATAAAATTGTATTTCTTTTCATACGAAAAAATCTTATACGAGTTGATTTTATAAATCTAGAATTCGAGTATTGACGTATATTGTATTGATCACAAAATTAATCCATGTATTCATTTAATTCGTGTTCATTTTTAATAGTACCTGTGTATTAAGGTAGTATACATTTTATATTCTATATGTTTTACTAACAATAATAAAAATAAAATAATTAATGTATTAGTTCATTTGTTATATAAAACATTAATTGTTCTCTCTTTGTGTGAACACTTTTATTTATTTATCTATAGAGACTATCTCCATAGATAGACTAGTAAAAATCTCTAGGAGACTTCAATTGGTAACTTGGTAACTCAACTATTCCATATAAGTATATAACTACATACAATTATGAATGTTTTGAATATACGCCATTTCCTACAAATAAAAAACTCAAAAAAAATTTATTAAATACGTAGTTAAATGATAACATTCTTTAACTTAATATATACTCGACCATTTTTATCACATATTAACATTATTTCATACATATAACAAATTTTTACATGTACCTTCAATACTTCAAAAAATATACAGTTCAACTACGTAATTTAAATTATATAATTGCAGGGCCGTGTTAAGCAATTCAACTTATCAGGGCATCATTGTTTAAAAAACGAATTTATAATATATAGACAATACTTAATATATTTAATAAATAATAGTACGTTAAAGTATAACTAATAGGAACTCGTATCTCACCGTGTAGCCACCGAATACCTATAACTATAATACTTTATTTTGCGAATGCACATTTCTTTACAAATTTTATTATAAGTTTACGGCATACGACCACGTAAACTCCCGAATACCCTCCAATAAATCCCTGCATACAGTAAGAAGATACCATAATTAAATATATGGTACTATTAAATAAAATTAAACTGTTTTGTCCAATTGTAGATGTGTCCAGCGATGAAGGTACAACTGACATGGATGATCGTACATTGGCCGCGGTCAGTAATTTCGCTTCACTCCCGTTATTGGTTCAAAAGCACCACCATCAGCACCATCACTATCAACAACACCAGGACACGCTGGCCGGAAAAACGTGTGGTCGGAAGGTTCGGCGCAGGAGAACGGCATTTACGCACGCGCAATTGGCTTATCTCGAGCGCAAGTTTCGCTCCCAAAAATATCTGTCTGTAGCCGATCGTAGTGATGTAGCCGAAGCGTTAAACTTGTCAGAAACTCAAGTCAAAACGTGGTACCAAAATCGAAGGTTAGTACAGTAAAAGTGATTTTATATCTTTTTGAAAATCGTGAAAAACATGCCATACTAAGGTTCTTGACTAAATCATATTATGACGTATTATATTTACTATACGTAGACGTAGACCGTAGACGTTATGGTACGTATTATTAGTGACAACGTTTTCAGCATTCACCGGTTTAAATCATTGGTGTCAGCATCAGATTTTGGATGTTAATTATATACCACACCCTGAACTGATAAAAATAGATTGTAGAAAAGTGGGTGGGGAAAAAATCATAAATACAAATATATTATATATCTAAAATTACAGTCTACGCTCCAAACAATTGCAAAAACAACAGCAAACACGATAAAAAATTTTGATTTTTTCAATGATAACTCAACCAGGTTAAAACGTCTAGTTTTAAGTATTAATTCAACACTAAATACACTTTATTGTCAACTTTTATTATTTAATCACCATGATCATTCTAAATTATACCAATTTAATGTAATATTATATAAGTATTATTAATATATTTTGTTCGTATGTACTGTACTGAGCCAAAACAGGGTGTATATATTATGAATAAATCAAAAAATCTGTTGGGTGTACAGGACCAAGTGGAAACGTCAGAATCAGTTGCGTCTCGATCAGCTGCGGCAACAGTCGGTAGAACCTCAGTCGGACGTGTCCGCCGAGTACGGGCATCACAAACAGCAGCAGCAACAGCACAAGCTGCACGCGACCGAACAGTCACACGGCCGACAGGAGCACCACAGGCTGTACGTGCCGGTTTCAGTGGCCGCGGACTCGGACATGCAGACCGCGGCTGCTGCAGATGTACCTGCCGCAACGCCGCCGTCACCGTCCTCGGCGGCTGCGGCCGCGGCTGCGTTCATCGGCACGCCGTACCCGGGCGTGGCCAACGGCGTGCGTTGGAACTTTCTGACCACGGCCGCGGCCATCGTGCGGAACGTGTCGTACGTGCACGGGTGTCACATGTAAGCCGCGGTCACGCGACGCCTGTGCTCCGCATATTACAACCATAACCGTACAGCGATGACGGGTCCGCGTGACCACCCCGATTGTACAATATTATAATTATTATGGCCGGAGTTGGGTACTTAACTATGTCAACGGTATCGCGAAGTCGGGCAGAGAAACGCGAGCACGTCAATCAAACGTACCTACCTATATGTATATTGCCTACACGCAACGTTTCTATGCTTCCTAGCAGTCAGTGGCGCACAGAGTATTTTTAAAACGTGTCGCGAATTCAATTCCTACACCTACCCACCCACCTCAAAATTTAGTAGAAGTCATCGAAATTGGACTGTTTTTTTATTCTTAATTCAGTTTTTTAACTCAAAACTGCATAAAACAATTTTTGTGGACAATATTTATTATTTAACCACCCAACCCGACACCCTGATACATGGAATATGCGCCACTGCTAGCAGTTATACCTACTATGGCGTATGCAGTGATGAGTGCTTTTTATGTACTTACTGGTGGTCGGCGGAAGTCGTTTTACAATCGATGCGAAAAACTTTACATTAATTATTATTATTTCTCTCAGTTCGGTATAGGTACACTTTTTGTTGCTCACCTACACCATCTCCCCATACCTGAATAGGTACCTCTTTGGGTTTATTTACTTATACGCTTTTTGAGATGATAAGATTGTCATAGTATTTATCTATAATAATTAATAAGTAATAATAACATTATAGTCGGTGTTTATACGCACTTCATGTCTTCATTACTACAGCCGGATTATAATTATTCGTTTTCATTTTCTTATTTTAATAAATATGTATTC
Source organism: Chaitophorus viminalis (assembly GCA_025469195.1). Taxonomy (NCBI): domain Eukaryota; kingdom Metazoa; phylum Arthropoda; class Insecta; order Hemiptera; family Aphididae; genus Chaitophorus; species Chaitophorus viminalis. The sequence continues at coordinate 47,157 of JAIPRK010000754.1, read as the reverse complement.
ATTGGGTTTCTTTATGTAAAAATTGTACATATATCGTGTAAAAACTGTGTAAATACAGTTGTTAATGTAGTAAGTAGTTAATTCAGTAGATTAAGTTATTTATTTGTACATTATTTGTTTTTAAAAAACATCATTAAAGTTTCTAAATTCATCATTAAAAAAATTAATTGAAATAAATGTCCACAAATATTAATGATTTTTATTTAATTATTTAATATAATTTAGATAGTGTTTCACAATTATTTATTGGAGTAGAATCCAACAAAAATATTTTTAATTAATAACCAAAATATTGTCTATGTTATAATATTGCACCATTAATTATTTTTATTGTTCTATGTAATTAGATTATGTGGATGTTCAATATTTATAAATAAAATGTGTTCTGAATCCTACATTCATATAAGATTATATTATTAAATTTTTTTATGAAATTAATTTCTATTTAGATATTTATGTTTAATTAACAGTTTTCATTACTTATAGAAAATACTTAAGTAAACTAATATTGAAGCAAATACTAATTACTGAGAAATTGTTTAAAACAAAATCATACATGATATATGAAGTTTATCTAATATAATAATAATTGACTGAATCCAATAGAAAATAATCTTATAACATAAGTTTTCATCTCTTAAAATTAAATTTTTGTTCAAGATGTTTCTTCGTTTTATAAATAAATCTTCTGGAACTGTTATATAAATGGTTTTTGTTTTTAAGAGTATGGAAACAAAAGTAATATTAAATCTAATTTTTTAATTACTAAAATAGTTTAAGCAGATGAAATTAAGTAAAAATGCACCATTGTTTAGCATTAACGAATGCCACCTCTCACATTTGTTTCCATGTTTTAACTGTCTTGTACTTCTGTAAATACATGTATCAAACTAAATTATAATTAAAACAAATATAAATTATAGATTTAAATTAATATAAAAAGTGAATGTATATCAAGTATAAATAAATATATATTAATATAATACAATATTATAATTGTCTATGTACTACAAAATACACAATAATTATAAAAATTGTTAATTTATTAACATTAAAATTACAAATGAACACTTACATACACAAATTAAACTAGTCATATAATAAATCTTAATATACTCATTATAATTATTACACACACATAATACCATTTATATAAATATTTGTTAACTACGAAATCAATACAACACAAATGGTTACAAATGAATAAATTTTAGCCTAGATTCCAAGTGTAGTCATCTTGTAATTTAGATTAGTGCAGATATCTATTTTATGACTTGAACCAGCTAGACAAGTTACCTGAAACAAAATACAAATAGTGTTACGTATTTTTATTTATAATAATAAAAAATTAATAATTTTGTAAAATTATTATATAAATTTATTTTGTTGATAAAGTATTAAACTTATAAGTTTAAAGAAAGTTCTAATTTTTACTACTATTTATTCAAAATGTATAGCATTTTGGATAAATAGTTATTATAAAGTTAATAATAATAACAATTTTGATTGGTGAATGTTTAATAATAATATTTAAAAACAAGTATGTCCTGTACATAGAAAATTATCAATTTTTTTTTTTTACAGTGAAAAACTCACTTTGAATGGATTTTCTTGATTAACACAGCTGTAAACCGTTACTGGACTAGTTTCAATTTTACACAAAATTTCATCAGTAAATGATAACTGGTAAAAATATTTTGAGCAGCCTCCAGCATACAATGTTTCATCCATAAGTTTTGTAACATGTATTCCTGAATCTTCAATACATTCATATACTGTCATGGGAGCAGCCATTGAACGATTCCACAATGACAGTTTTGTTCCACCTCCACATAACTAGTCGTAATAATTATTATAAATTTGCATTCAATAAAAACAGCCCAAAATATAAGCTTTTGAATTTTACCATCCAATCTTTGGTGATAGTAACAGATCCAACCCAATTACCAAGATTTGGTCGTTTAATTGCAAGATTATTGCTGGGAATGATTTTAGATGAATATTCTTTAGAACGAACATCCCAAAACAAAACAGTCCCATCCTCACTAGCAGAGACCATAGTATCATCTCTACAAAATTAAATCATTATAGGCAAAAATCTTCGTTAAAATGAAATGAAATAATAATTAAAATTACAATTTATCAATAGAATGAATAAAGTCACTGTGCCCTTCATATTTACGTATGACAGCACCACATTCTAAATTAAATGAGTAGACAGTATTATCACCACAGCCTGCATATAAGACATTATCTTCTTTGTTTAATATTAAACAATTGACATCTATCGATAACATTGAATCCCTAAAAGTACACACAATTGAATAAAAAAAATTAAGTAATTTGTAATGGATTGATTAAGACAATTTATAATTAGTAACAAGTTGATTTTACTAATTACTTGGGAGATGGAATGTTGATACTCCAACTAATACTGAGTGGTTCTATATTTGACATTTCTTCAAAGTGATTGTCTATAATAGTATCCCAATCCACGCCAACAATAAGACCAACACCGCCTATAATCAAAAATTTTTCACCGGATTCCATGCTGTTTATTTGTATTTTCCGTATCATTTCAAACCCGTAAGACCGGCCAGCTAATAAATTCTGATCTTTGACGTCGATTCCGGATTGTATTTCATTTTTCAAACTGAAACAATGTAAACTTTCGTCTTATACATAATGAACGAAAAGCAACGTCTGTTATCGTCCGCACAGGGGTACTCACTTATAGACCATCAGAATCCCATAATTATTGCCGGTGATCAGGTAGTTGCCGCATGGAGAAAACGTTTGAGACAATATAGTTGTATAGTATTTACTGTCAACCATGTTTGAAAATAGGGTTCACAGTCGATTGATCAGAGGTACTCCAATTGCAACAACGGAACACCACGACGATTACAGTCTAGTAAAACGATTGAAAATAAATACTGAAAAATGATTGAAAAAGTAAGAAAAGCACGAGACGACCAATGTTAAATCTGAAATGTCAATGGTCTTGAGTAATTTGTAGGTATTCAGTATTTTGTTGATTTGTTGTTAAATATTATTTACGTTTAGAAACGTGAATATGAATGTTGATAAATGATAAGGTAACGGATATTGGTGCGGCGTGTGAGTTAAGTTGCCTATACGGCTTGGAGATGGTTAAGTTCTTGCGGATATGCCATAGCCCATAATAGTTTATTGTGTAGCTAACAGATCGCGCCTGATCGTGTGATATACGATATTTGGACGAATATTATTATCATCTTGTAACCTTAAAATATATATTTTAAAGAATTTGATACGTACTCGTAATGGTATTTTCGTAGTTTAGGGAATCTTTCACCCCTTTTATGGGATTCCGAATAGGCAGTTTGTAGTTACTATTCTAATAGTTATATTTTTATCATATTTATTTTACAGTGATTTGAATAAAAAATGCAGGTGAATATCTTATATAAATGGGTCTAAATTGACTGGTTGAAACGATTTAAAACCAATATTATACCATTACAGAACCCGGACGAAGACACAGAATGGAACGATATACTGCGTGCCAAAGGAATCATTCCAAAGAAAAAAGAAAAAGAAATAACAGAAGAAGATGTGATCAATTTGATGGAACAGACAATTCGGGAAAAACAAAATGGTAAAATCTGATACAATTGCAGTGTTTAATTATTGGTTTTGCAGATATTGCTGTTGTGCCAATGTTCAATACTAATGTATTTATGTACTTAAAACAAACTTAGATCGTAGAAGAAAAATCTCCATTCTCCTTATTAATTTAGATTCTGCCTTTTTACAACATATACTTTTATAATTACTAATATACAAATACTTTTTATAAATTGTAATTATTTCAATTTTACTTTGGTAGGTGTTAAGTTAGTAAAGTGAGATTTGCATATTGTATTTTATTATGATGCTTCAGACTTTCTGTCCACCAAAATTAAATTTACCATGTGTGAATAGTTTTGATAAGTATTTAAAATTACTAGAAGGTAAGAAAATGTGGTTATGGTTAGTTTTTGGCGAGCATAAATAATTCATAAATTATCCAGAAATCTAGATTAATAATTATGTAAACTATGGACAATTAAAGTTTTAATATTAAAAATATTAAAACTTTATTGCTTGGTTTTTAATTTAACCATTATGTTATGCATGTTATTTTTTTAATATGGACCATATTTATTTCTGGCATAAAATTTTATTCTTTTTATTTAATCGATAAAAACTATCATCTATTATTTTCAAATATTTTTAGATAAAAGTCATAGTTTTTAAATTTGTTATCAGTATAGTTTGAAACTTGTGCAATAGTATCATGGTTTTCATAAAAACATTTGCATTAAGTTGCCTTTAATTTATTATGATTAAAAATATATTTATTTATTGATTTATAGGAGAAAAAAAAGATATGGTTGATATGTCATTGGATGAATTAGATGAATTAGAAGATGATGAAGATGAACGTGTTTTGGAAGAATATCGTAGACGTAGAATAGCAGAGTTGAAAGAACAAGCTCAAAAAAATGTTTTTGGTGATGTAATAGAAATTAGTGGTCAAGATTTTGTGAGTCAAATTAATAAAGCAGGATCTGGGATTTGGGTTGTTTTGCTGCTATATAAACAAGGGTAATATAATATAGTCATTATTATTATTATTTTATGTTATAATATGGAAGCGATACAGACTAGATACAATTATATACTTTACAAAACAATTATATTTAGATGTAAAAATGCCTTATCCATTTGATCGCTTTGTTAGTTACTTTGTGGAGTTCTTTCATTGTCTCTTTAAAGGTATGGAATGGACTATTGCTTTTTATGTGAGCGATCATGTCTTGTCCGGAGTTGGAATGTTACTATGCTGATTATGTTAAGAGTTGTCTAAGAACCAGAATATCCAGGCTCTTATTTAGGCTGAGATTAGTTATGATAGAATTCTATCGTTTTAGTTAACATTAATCCATGTCTCTTTAAAGGTATGGAATGGACTATTGCTTTTTATGTGAGCGAACATGTCTTGTCCAGAATTGAAATGTTACTATTCTGATTATGTTAAGGGTTGACTAAGAACCGGAATATCCAGGCTCTTATTTAGGCTGAGATTAGTTATAATAGAATTCAATTGTTTTAGTTTCCATTAATCCATGGTGTCATACTGGTTTTAAAAAGTTTGTAGTTTGATATGCAGGTTTCCTAGATCTTAGTGTAATGTTCTGGTTTGGCATATCTTGGTGAAATGGTATTATTGAAATAGGACCACTCTCTACAAGCAGTTTTTTTACGTTGAATATGTTGTGGTAAAATGCTGTAAAGTACTAGGAGCCATTCTGTTGGCATCAATTTGACAATACTAGAAATATTACTCATAGATTGATTGAGTTGAACATTAATCTTATTGTAATGCGAACTATTTATTCAAACTGGAGGCATACTTTGCAGCAGAGTAGACTAACGCTAAGACAGACTTAGTGTAAACATTGCTGCCCTCCAAGTTGTGCAAGCTAAATTTTTAATGATATTATTTCTAGTTTTGAGCTTCCTGTCCTGTTGACGATGTGCTATTTAAAAGTTAGTTGTCTATTAAGTGTCTCCTAGTTACTTCGTAGTCAGATCGTATTGCAGTCTTTTACGACAGAGTTGAATTTATTTGAGGTTTGTATTTTGCCAATTTGTTGTTCAATTGGAATTTTATTACAGTTAATATAGTTACTCATAGATAACTTAAGCCTTAATATTTAATTTGTTATTTTGTATGATTATTAAATAATTTTGAAAATTTTGTTTATAGGATACCAATTTGTGCACTGCTTACTGAGCATTTAAACCATTTAGCTAGGAAATTTCCTGCTACAAAATTTGTAAAGAGTATTTCAACAACTTGTATCCCAAACTATCCAGATGCTAATTTGCCAACTATTTTTATATATAATGAAGGAGATCTAAAACAACAATTAGTGGGACCAAGATTATTTTCTACATCAATTACTCAAGATGGTATGTACCTATTCAATTGAAATAACATCATACAATTTTATCATGACTATAGTTAAATGTATTATTTTTATTATACTATTTGAGGATAAATTAAATTTTATTAATCATTGTAATAAATACATTTTTTTTTAAATTTTTGTTTTTATAAATTTAATATTAATATTGCTTACAACATAAACAATAAATTATTCAGAAACTAGTTACAAAAAATTCAGCTACTTTTAAATTAATAAAATATAATTTATTAAATTATATCATTAGTTGTTCAGTAGGTTGAAAAATATATTGTTATAAAAAAAATAAAAATAAAATTAATATGTGATATAGATATTTACATTGTTTAAAATACAAAGATGAAATCTTTGTTTATGGAACCTCCCAATAGCAGAACTGTTATATAATTTTAAAAATTATTTTCAAAAAGTTCCATTTGAAGGATAATTTTTTTAAATAAAATTTTCCTAATACTGCATATCCATATATACCTCTATATTCTATAGCCAATATTATCTCTCTATACTTTATATCACTGTTTTACCAATTTATGTACATTGTAATATTTATAATGTGGATTACCCTATTAGTTTTTTAATTAATGAATCATGTCACTTGATATAGGATTTATATTGATGTGTAGTTAGGTTTATTAAAACACAAGAGTTCAATTTTGATTTTGATTTTGATTTAAAGATTATGGAATCAAAAAACTTATTTATAACAAACATTAAAAAGTAGTTTTTAAAATTGGATTAAATAAAAAAAAATAATAATTTATTATTAATTTTAATATTTCTGTGTCAATAGTATTTTACTGTAAAATAATACAAATGTATTTAATTTTAGAATTTGAATGGATGTTGAGTCAAACTGGAGCAGTAAAAACTATGTTGAAAGATAATCCTAGACAGAAACCTAGAGATGTGTTATTTGATAATTTACGCACTAATATGTGATGGAATTTATCAGTATTTTTAAGTTTATATTTATTTGATTACTTCTTTATTTTTTTTTTAACTAATCTATTTGTGTTAATTATTTTTTTGTCAAATATAAATGAACAACAGAACATATAAATTAATATCAAAACAAATTATGTGCCTTTATGTGTTATTTATTTAGGTAACCTTTATAACCTTTAATATTCTTATTATGAATATTTATTTTAAGTTTTCATATTAGGCTTCTTTGTTTGAAAATTTTATTGAATTTACTATGTAAGTAATTATTGGTTTTCATAGGTTTCTCTATCTATTTTAAGACAATAATGTTCAAACAATGAATGACTCATATTAGATGCTGATGTATATGTTTTGTTTTTAATTTGTTTGATAGATTTGAATATAATGCATTTTAAAATTAGATTAATGTATAAAATTAAAATATTTTATTAAAATACTATGTACTTGTAATATACCATAATTATTTAAAGTGATAATATTTTTTTTATAAAAAGTTTTCAAAATTAATAACATACATTTTAAGTACAAAAAATTCTATTCTATATGGTTTGTATTTAAAATGTAATCATTTTGATTCACATTCTTGTTTAATTATTTTCAAATAATTGTACATGTTATTTGATTATTATGTAGTGTAGGTTCATAATTGAGCATAATTTGATGTCAATCTATATACCAAAAATGAACTGTATTCAATGACTTGCATATGACCTGATGATATATAAGTATTAAAGTTATTTTTTATTTAATTTAACTATTTCCATATGCCACTGCCATCGAAATATTAAAATCTGTGAATTAAAAGTATTAATAGTATTATTCACCTAACTGGAATCCAGAGTTGTGCATAGAAAATGTCTTTCGAGATAGTTATAAATCCTCATATACCGGTAATCACTAAAGTAACATATTAATATTATGTTATTGCATCCATATAATTTATTATTGTTTTCAAATTATTTAAACTTCCGTCGGAGTTGACCACTAATTAGTGATCATCATGACCCAAGCCTAACCTAGGCACGCTGCAGTTGGAATTATTGGAGCTCGACAATACCTTGTGGCTAGTGTATTGCCAAGTGCCAGTTACTACTTATTATGTTGGTTGTTTAACGTTGTCGTTAGTTTAACTTTTGATTATTAAATTGGTTTTATGGCTGTCCGTTGCCCATAATTCTTCTTAAGTCGCGTTCACATTGTACCGATTCTTAACTTTGCCACTTGGTTTTCCTTGATCCGAACCGACGCTAGTCGGAGATACGGCCTGGTATGCCGAAAACTTTGGCAAATGGCACGTGCCGACAAAAAGTCCACATCATTCTTGGCAATACCATTTAATCGGCATAGTGCGATTCTTGACGTCGCATAAATCGGGACAATGAGGACCTTAAAAGTACACACACACACAATAAGTTTCTCAAAGCTCTTAAAAATACGTGCCAAGGTATTTATTTACTGTTTGTATACTAAAGTTGAATGGTTTAAGGAAAAAAAAAACTAAACGTGCAATAAAACCTACCGACTATTTTCAGGGTAATAAATATCGTTTCCTGTTTTTGACAAACATTATACTGCGTATATTAACTATCCATTGACCTATTAACATGCCGTTATGTAATATTTTAATTGCAGATGCGTTTTTCAAACAATCAAAAAACATAATACTTATATTATATTATCGTGCATGATGTACATAAAACGCCTATGATGTAATCCCGGGGAAAGTTAAAATAATTTTAAACGGGTGTATTAGACAAAAAAAAAAAAGAAAAGAAGGTAGGTATTTTAAACAAAATATACCTAAACTATATATAATATACCTATATTAAAGTATACAAAATCATTTGTTTGGAATAATACATTTTTGCATGCACTGGCGAGCAAAGCAAAATAATAAACTATAAAAATGGTATATTATACACGTGTGGTTATACGATTAATTAAAAATATTCCATTTAATTAATTCGTTTTTTTTTAACAACCATTTATGTATATTTTTAAATTTAAATTCAAATAAAATAGGATAAAAAAATGTATGTTGTTTCTATTACTGGATGGCCTTATTTCTCAAGTATTTCATTGTTGATTATTTTTTGTTTATCAAAATTGTATCAAATTTGCTTAGTTTCGAAGTATAGATTAAACAGTCTTTTAGTAAAAAAAATAAAATAAATAAATACATTTTTATAAAATAATAGTTAATTAGGACGATATGTTTGGTATACAATTTATTGTTGTTTGTTAATTAACAGTTTATTAGGTATCTACCCATATTTTTTTTCAAAACCTTAATTCTTCAAATGTTTTTGTTACTCTTTTAACTAATTAGACGTATTATGTTGCATTTAGAGAGTATTATTTTCTGAATTGAACGTAACTTAGTAATATATAAGAGTTGTTTGTTATTTTACATTTTAAAGTGATAGGTACCATTAATACTTATCTATGTAATAATTTTAATCCTCAATCTTAACGGAAAAAAAATATATAGATTTTAAATATTATAATTTATTTAATGTTAGTACATCATATGTAGACGTAAAATAAGGTACCGTTTCAATCAAATACTTAAAGTTTTAGGTCATTGTACTTTTAGGAGTATAATATAACAATAGAAAACTATGTTTAGGTACTTAATGTTTTTATACATAAAATATGTCATATGAATAACAGACATTTACATAATTTGTTGAAAATGAAAATAATAATTTTATTCAATTGCAATACTTCTGTATACTTATAGTAACTAACTTTGGTAGATAATTATTGGCATATCGTTGTTATGAATTGTAATAATAATGTCCCAGCCAAAACAATTTGTTCAGGGTGCAAAGAATTCTGCATTTTTATGTTCTAAGTAAATATATTAAATCTTCATAATGATTTTAAAATGATCAAGTGATACACTGTTTATTTATTATTTAATAATTATGTATGTATAAGTACAATATACTATAGTATGTATACATAATATGTATTTGCAATATGCCACCTAATATTAATCAATATTAAATCATATACCTAGGTATTCATATACTATTACTATTTTGAAGTTAAATTTTATAAATTTCAACTTCTAAGCCTATACTGTAAAAAAACATTTTCGGAAAACTACAGAAACATGAACATACCTAAGTACATAAAAGTTTTGATATACCTATTAATAAATTATCATGTTCCTGTTGGTTCATGAGTAGGTAGGTATCGATACGCAATATCTGTTCTTATTTTTAAACTACCTAGTCATTATTGTGTTTATATTTGTTTTGAACTTTAAAACGGAATTCAAATTCATACCATTTATATTTATGGTGAATATCTATAAAACTATCTAAATTATTGTTAAGAGACGATTTTTTTTTTAAATACCCAATAACTAATAAAAATAGTACTACTGCTGTACTACATCTTTATAAAAAAAAACGCATGTAGTAGGTAGAAATATATGCGACATACGAGTGAGCGACTCATATATAGTTGTTGTTCCTAAATAAAATTTGGTTGTCAGTGCTATTCACTATATGATATAAGCAATAATGTACATACGTGTGACTAATAATTATAATTGTTTAATATACGGTGTTATGGCCACGGGAGTGTGGTACATTATACATATACAGTGAAACCTGACTTAACGAACACCTTTCTTAACGGAAAATGACCAGTTCCCGGCAAAAAGATAGGCATTCCAATGTATTTCGACCTATCTATAACGGACACTTTCTATTACGGACACGGACACTAATATTTACCCCGACGATTTCATAACGGACAAAAATACTACGAAACAGCGTCGATAAGGAACAATAAGATCAACTAGAAAATTCTGAAATGAAGACGTTTGAAAATTATTTAGAAGCTTTTGAACAGCTTATTCGTCTCAAAGAGTTTTATTTGAATATAAAGGTGATGGATAAAGGGCTTTCATACGTGAGCGAATTAATTATCCATCGATTGGAAATCGACCAAATCGAAGTTCAAAAAACAAACATTAATACAATAATTTTTTAAGAAATAATTAAATATGTAATATATTTATAATGTGTCATTGTATGTAATATATAAATAATAATTAAAATTAAATGTATAATGTAAGTATGTGTATTATATATAATATTAATAAAGATTATACCCGATACATATTTTATAAAATATAAAACAATAATAATAAAATGTACGTAAAAATTTCATATACATATTATCATGTTTGTAATTTTTTTTTAAATTTAATTTTTAAAACACTGAAACCTGTCTACAACGGACACCTGTCTATAACCAGTGCTCAAATTGGAGGGGGGGACGTAGGGGGACGGAGCTCCCCTTTAAATTTTAATTTTTTTTAGCGTACCCCTTCTTATACTTTTAATTTAAACGGGGGGAACGGTACGTCTCCCGTGTAAATTACTATTAAAAACTTATAAAACGTTTATTTAAAGATATTTATTATGTATTATCAATTTGAACAAAATATGCGATAAATTGTAAATTTCAAATTGTAAAAATCAAAATATACAAGACAATTTATTATTATGATCACGGACCACAGACTATAAATCTTAGTCCGTGATTATAATACAGGCTTACATATACTAATAATGTGTATAAATAATGTATATTATATCGAGATTAAAATTAAACAGTACCTATGTAGTTCATAATATCTTATAATAATTATAGCATTATTGTTATGCTCATGAGTTGAGGTCGGTTTTTATCGATTATTGTTTAAATTTGTTTTAAATTAAGACCATTATTAACTGCAATTAAAACTGTAGCAATATCATCCAGTGAATGCGAAAGAGCTTTCAGTCCAATGAACAATATAGTTACTACTAAAAGAAATGCTTTGAACCCGACAAGTATTTCTTCTCTCATATTGATTAATTGTGTAGGGCCACCAGTGCACATGTTTGTACCTGAGCCTTATGTTGTATTATGGATACAGAGGGGTAAACGATGTGCTGATGAAGTTAACTGCCCTAAACGACAAAATATTGAAGAGAACCATTCATATGTAGAGCTATGAAATATATTAAAAATGTAAATAATGTATAAAATATCTTAAAATAAAATAGAAGATTTGTTTGTAATTTAATAATATTTATTTATTGTTGTAGTGTAAACTTTGTTTAATTTTAATGATTGTTTGATTTGTGTTGAAAATACTATATGGGGAGTATGGGGGGCGAAGCCCCCCATGGGTTAGTTTGGTTTAAATAATTGAGTGGAACGTTACATTTTTATAAGTCCTTTAGCACCCCTTCTATTATATTTCCAATTCGAGCACTGTCTATAACAGACAATTATTTTCGTCTCGTAACTGTCCGCTATATATAGGTTTCACTGTAGTAGGTATTTATATTTTATAATATAACATAACAGTTTCTTTATTGTTACAAATGTACAGTATTTATGCATAAAATATGTACACAATTTTTATAGATAAAAATATTTACACACACGACACGCCTAAATATTATATTTATATATTCTGAATGTGGTTCTACACATTTTAGTAGAGGTTAGGACTTAGAAGAACGTGTGCTGTATGGCAGCTGGCAAGTTAATGTAATATTCGCGTTATAACCGGATAATTCGAAGAATAAAAAACATCATTTCTGTTGTGGACACTTTCTCCGTTGTAGGCTGATGGACAATTTAATATATATATAGTTATATATAGGTGATCGTGATTGTACTAAAGTAAAAATCGTGTGTCCACTATTTACTGTTAAATCTTTCAGAAAACGTTTTCGCATAAGTCTAAAGCCACGTTTAAGTACTTTTAAAATTGATGATGATCGCTGTTTTAAGAACACAACGCAACAGTATGTTAAAAACGTTTTATCATGATTCTCTATCTTTCTGTAAGAATAGACATATTTATAGACTATAAGTTTGTAACTCGGGGCGTTTTTTAGTACGCGGAAAAAAAGAAATACGACGGATGCTCTCCTGTTTCCTCGTTTACCTAGTCCCGGGGCATATGCGTGGTTTCGTGCCATGGGTTACAAAATATGCAATAACGTTATTTTGGACCAACTGCAGCATCAGTCTAATCGTACAACCGATGTCATTTTTCATGGCTAGCCGAAGGACATTTTCGATTTACTGAGTTGGACGGAGACGACACCGGGCAGGGAGTTACCTGCCCTGGAGAATAGGGCAATTTTATTATACCGTTGAAAGTCACATAAACAGTTTGCACAGCGGGACTGCAACATTAAATGTTCAATGGGGTCCCCCGCGGCACTTACAACACATTAGCCGTTTTACATCTGTACATTTTACACCGGACTTAACTTACGGTTTTCCGATTCGGCGTTACATATATATAGGCACATTTTCCGAGATGTCCTTGACTGCTGCAATATAGTATAGTATATTATAGTGAAAGGCGTCTTTATTTTTCGTCAAGTGTAATAGATTTATAGCTGCTAAATATGGTTTCACAGATTTCAGTAGAGGTTAGGAGAGTGTGCGCGTTGTATAATATATAATGTTGTATTGAATATTCGCTATAACTGAATAATTCAAAGAGTAAAATAAGATAATTTCAATTGTGGATACTTTCTCCGCAGATGGGTAATTGAATAGCCATATGGTATATAAATATATATCCATAACGTACCAACAATATGAATTATTATAACATATTAAGTAAAAAATGTTTATTTAAGTTATTTATTCGAATGGCACGAAAAATAATTTAAAAATCAATTATATACAATTTTGATGTGTTGAATTTCCAAAGATGATGTAAAATTATTAGATATATGATCGTGTACTATATCTTCACAAATCTTTCGTATAAAATAAATTGAAATTTGCATAATCAACTTATGCATTACAGTTTACAATGCGCTTATTATAATTTGGTTTGCTATTGTACTCATACCGTTCGCGTAATTGACTCGTATATTTGTAATTCAAAGTTTAAATTGGGTATAAAATCATGTCTATTATAAAAACGGATATATACATGGTGCTCATCAATTTGATCAATCTGGTTCATTGATGCGAATTTTGAGTGTATTTTTTTACTCAGATTATGCACATAACTGATGTGACGTCACAGATATATTTTCCGAGTTGTCCTTGACTAGTGAAAGGCGTCTCGTATTTTAGTAGTTTATAAAAAAAGGTAGGTAGGAGTAGTTTTTTAAGGGAAAAAGGGGTCATCAAGACTGTTTCTTGTTTCGTGCACACATGTACTTGATACGTAACAGTAAATACATGTGCATAGTGAAGTAGATGTAGGCATTCCCGCTTAGATGGATAGGTAAGTCAAATTATTGATTTAAATTAATAATAAAAGTAAAAGTTTGAATGGCATATTTTAAAAAATAAATTAGAATCAATTGATGTGGGAGTTTGCCAAAAAAATTTCTTAATAAATTTTCAAAAAAAAAAGGTTTTAATAGAAGACACAGAATATATCTGTATATAAATTTAATAAATATAAATATTGAATTTTATTTAGCGTTTACAATAAAAAGTTTAGGTACCACAGAACTTATAAATTTGAAAATATAAAAGATTTCTCAGTATTTTTGAACCGTGGTATTACATAGACTTTTCAAGATAATTTGCCTCGTAATTTTAATTTACTGATCTAAATTGCAATGCTCATTGATAAATAAAATTAAAACGCCTTCAACAATAAATTATACAAAATGAATAAACTTAAAATGTTAATATGTATAATTGAATAATTTTAAGTATCTACATTTGACAATTATATATTTGTATATCTAATTGATAACCTTATGTAATATTTTTTTAGTATTCTGTCCTTTTAACTAAAGATATTTGATATTATGATGATCATGCGATGTACAATATATAAATGCTTATATATTGTAAATAAATTAATAGTTTTAAACAAAATACTCTTATGAATAAAACATTTTTTCCTATCAATAATGACACTGTTATTCTATTGGATAGTATTTAAATAATGATTTATTTTATCATTTTTAGATTCATATTAACTAGGCATTATTAAAAAAAAAATGTATAAATGTGTTTTTTGAACAGTAAACAGTGCAATTTTGTACATCACTACTTTGGCAATGATATTAATTTAAACATTTTTACTGAAATGAAGACAGTTTACATATAAATGTATAACAGTATATATTATATTGAAAAGTATAATAATCCATGTATCAGCACATATTTAAAAATATAAAACATACAAGTATATCTTTTATGTACAAAAAATAAAATTTTAAGAAAGCAAAATGTATTTAAAGAATTGGCAATATAATATTATACGGTATTTCATCATAATTGTATTATAATAAAAAATATAATATTTGTTTGATACTTTCTCTGTAGATGGTCAATTATATTTGGTATTGCATGTGATTGTGTTATTACTTATTGAACATTTTAATTCGATTTTTTTTTTGTATTTATTACACTGGTATACTTAGACTTAAATTATTCTTAGGATCATCACAGATTATTTTCAAAGGTTTTACCAATTAGGTGATGGAAAATGTGAAGGGTGATGCTGATGTATTATAATTAATGTATAATAATTTAAAATTGGACGTGAGTTGTTGGGATAGTAGATAGGTACATATGGCATAATTTCGATGCTTGATTTTCAGAAAAGGTTTCAATATTTTTAATTTGATTACCATGTATGAAACATAATATTATATGATTAAATTATTCGTCATTAAGTGTTCAGTGTACACGAACTCGTATGCTACATCTATTATGACCATGATATTTAGATGTTACAATCATGGTTTTAAAATTAAGTCCCGCATGATGATGGCATGCATAATAATAATAATTTGGTTTTGTTGTTAGTGAAAGTGTGGGTGAGCCCAAAACACAATACCTATAATAAACGTTTATACATTTGTACATTTGTGCTACATAAATCGCTTGTAAAAATCTGATAACAAAATCAATATAACTGTTCACATAATGTCAGTTTAAAGTTTCTCTAGTAGCCAAGAAGATCGATTGAAACGATTACTAAAACAGTTTGAAGTTTAAATAAATGTTGGAGAGAATATCAAGATATGTAGTTATCTATTAGATACTTGTGTGAAAAAATTAACATAATGGGATTGTATATTATACTTAATTCAAACTAAATTTCAGAGGAATAATATTTAAGTATCTGCATGCGTAATATTGCAAGTCCATACTACAAATGATTACATAATTCCACTATAAATAAATTCTTTATTTGAATTTATTAATATTCTATTGGTAGGTAGTTGAACTTTGATTATCTTTTTAATATTTATTATTTTATTTTAAACTCAATAGTAAAACACAAAAACTCGACTCTTCGACAATTTTATATCAATACCTAAGTTATATATCTTATAACTTATAAGTTATAAACAATACCTAACTAATAATTGATGTTTACAAATTGAAAGTGTCGAAAAAAACCAATAATTTAACTATAGAAATTCACATAGAATTATTATTTTATTTTTTCATTCGTGAGAAAAACATGTTTTAGCTAAATTTTAAATTCGTTTTGTTCTTAATTATTGCTTATTTTTTTATGGTGGATTTTAATTGTTGTTTGTGAATTATTTTATTGAACCAATAGGTATAATATAACATGATTTAGCAAAAATATGTAAGAAGTATATTTGATTTGATAAAGTAATAATATTTTCAATAGGTATAATAGTATAATTTTTAATATGTTTTATCCAAACAATACTGAGTGATAACTTTTATTTTAAAAATATTAAATTAATAGAATTAATAGTTTTCAACTGAGTTCGTGATTCTCATCACAATTTGTTAGAATGCTTTCTCTTATAGTGAGAAATCTGAAAATAAGATACACAAGCATATAACAAAGTTATTTACAGAGGTGTTATCTAGTTAATACTTATATGAAACATATTCAATTGATTGACTTAAGTAATTTTTTTATTTGATTATAAATACTAACTCAAAAAAATAAAATAAAATAAAAAATAAAATTTGATCAATAGTTAGTGATTAAGTTTTGAAAGTGTTATAGGTATACAAGCTATTACCTGATTATTTCAGTTTATTCCAAATATAAAAGAAATTGTATTAAACTAAAGAGTATTTATTAATAAAGAGTACTTATTTTAATAATGTATGTAGGTATACAGAATAAATATAATTTTGCTAAATTTGAATTTATGTATCCTAAGTTTCGTTGTATCGTTGCCCGTTTGACAGATATTATCTGCACCTACCATGAAGTTATTAGATAAATTGTATCACAATTATTTCAAATTGTATTAATATTTTAATTTGCGTGATTTGTTGCAGAGTATTTGTAATTGTCAGTTCGGTACTGGCAATATGTACTTTTGCATCAACCCAATACATAGATGGCGAATGCGCATTACATATCAACGGTCCAGGAAGGACTAGCTTCTTTGACTTTAATACTAATACGTTAAAAGGAGGTCCGCAGTACGTATATACATAATGCATATAATATTTTAAACGATAAAATTGTTCATCCTTTTTATTTGTGAATTAATAATTATTACGTACACTTAAAAAGGAAATATTTTGTATTTTAGATTGAAAAATTCAAAATTAAATTAAAATTTTTTTATATAGGTACCTTCAAATTTAAATTAAACTTCTCCAAACAATAAAGATAGTTGTTAAGTATAGAAACTATTGAACGAAGAAAATATTTGAAACATAAATTAGAAAACGATGTTTTAAATTAATACCTATCGATTTCGCTTAATTTAATTTTAAATTTCTTTACGCCCACAAACCACTAAAAAGTATAATAATAAATATGAAATAGTGTTTATTTAAATTATATTTTGAATCTGAGGGAAAGGATGTTGTACAACGTTGTGAGTTTATTCACAAAAAAATTAATGTTACTATATTTGTTGATTCAATATTGAATATATAAAATATATGGGATACTCTAGATTATTTCTCATATATCTGAGTAACATTCTTTAAATATTATACACTTACCAGCAATTTGTAAAATTTTTAACCAAATATATTTTAATATATTTTGGTTTTTCGTTAAGAAAACATTTATAGTATCATAGACCAATATTATATTTTTTAATTATAATTTTTTTAAGATGCCTATAATATATTTTTAACCATGTATTAACATGGTTTTTTTTCTTACAACTAAAAGTAATAGATTTTATTATTTAATTAATTGTTATTTTCATGCTCAGCCGAAAAATTTAATGTTTACTTATTTATATATTTTGATTTCTTAAGCAAATTCTGGGTTTAAATGAGATCGATTTACCTTTTAGCCTATTATAAGAATACTTTTGAATGAGTTACTTATTAATTGGAATGATATTATTTGTCATTGTTTTTATATTTTAGCATTTTGTATTTGAGTTCATATAAGTTTTATAAGACAATAAGTAGATGTTATTTTTTAAGTTCATCATAAGATATCAATGCATTTTCAATTGCTATAAGAATAGTATAAAGTGAAATGTGTCCAAACTCTAAATAATAGATTATTTATTATTATAATAAAATTATATGGTAGATAAAATAAAGTATATGTTAATAAAAATGTAATTATAATATACTACTTACAAGTGCCGAATTTTAGTATTTATGGAGGCAAATGACACTGATAGATCTCTCCCTAAGTCTTTATTTATTCATTTTTACATGACAGCCAATAAGTATACTTAACAAATTTCATAATATTAGAAACTATATTAGCGCAATATAATATAATAAAATTCTATATTATTATAGTCAATATATTAATCACGATGTATAGCTTACGAGACATGAGTACTAGTGTAATACAGTGTGATTTAAGATTTATCGATAAGCAGTAGAGTGAAACAAAAGTTTTATTGCAAGTAATTTAATATAGTACTTAGTCCATATTGTAATTGTATTAAATAATTTATTTTGAATGAAATAGTAGAACATTTTTTTGACTGTTGATTATTATTAGTACATTAGTTATTAGGCCAAGCAGAGCGAGAAATTTGTTTACATTTTTCATCTGTCCCCAATACATATCTGTAAATACACCATTGTTACGTACAAATTTTACTAAACCATTTCTTAAGAAACGATTTTGTAAGATAATCTATACTAAAATTATTATATAAATTAAATATATTGCAATCTAATTATTTGTTTATTTTTTGAATTTTTAAGTGGTATGGGTCTGTCAGGTCAGTGTATTACGTATGAAGCAATCAACCAAGCTTATATAGATGCTAGAAAAAGAATCAGTAAGTACACACAATTAATTAAGTTTTACGTTTTAGCTTTTTAATCAAGTTTAACTCATGGAAACGCCATTAATGAGTTACATAAAATATATTTATAACTATTTATTAAATTGTTTTCCGTGGAATTCTTTAAAAATTATACAACTGCATTTATTGTATTTATTATAACGGTTACAACTTGAAACCACTGCATATTTAATATTTATATTTTTATAATTTCATATAATAATCATAAATATATTATATATATATACATATAAATATACATGATATACTAAAGAGATGGATACCTGCAGTGACAGCATAAGGAATTCATAATACCTATTTACTTTGCATAACCAGTTTGAACTGTTGTTGATGGAGGATATGGTATTTTAATTGTAACCGTTATAATATTGCGAAACCCAATTGCCTATGGCATGTGATAAGAATATACTACATATTATAAACATATGAGATACCTTCACATAATGTGACCTGAAAAGTGTATAGCACATAATAGAAAAATTATTATAACAATAACTAAAAATGATTAATATATATTATATGTAAAAATATTAGATGTCGCACAAACAAATAAAGATAAATGGACTGCTCAAGAATTAGCATCTGTCGGGGAACTCTTGTTGGATATATCCATACAGCTGACCAAAAAGTAAAATGGGATAGTATGCTTATTGAAGTGCTGAGTAGGTGTGCATTGATAACTAATATTAAGTTACATTTAATGACAGCTATGGGCTTTCGTACGAAGAAGTAGAACAAGGATTACCTAAGATAGATACATCGAGAACATTAATCAGAGAAGTGTGTCCAGCATTCTTATCTAATGTCGAATGCAGACCAGGTAAATACAGGAGATACGATGGTCTTTGTAACAACGTCAAGCACCCTACGTGGGGAGCTACAAATACGCCGTTTTCGAGGCTTGTGGGACCGCTGTTCTCCGATGGTATGAGCGCTCCGAAAGTCTCTAGCGTCACTAATAGAGACCTACCAATAGCTAGGGTGGTGTCTAGGACAATGCACCCAGACGAAGGATACCACGAACATGCAGCTACCTTGATGTTGGTCGCTTTTGGTCAATTTATGGATCACGATTTTACTCTCATGGGCACGCCTGCTGGTAATTTAAATAAAAGTTTATAGATTTTTATACTTTTACAGATTTAAGAATTAAAGTTATATGATCTGTCTTTAATTTAGAGTATTGCATTCAAAATTTACAATATTATATTTTAGTAACTAACCGTATTACATGACAGTTAATTCAAGTGAACTTAATTTTTTAGATCCCATTACTAAAAATGAACCAGAAGAATGTTGTAATAGACCACCGAATTTAAAAAATCCTTACTGTAACGAAATTCCCGTTCCCGGAGATGATTACTTCTATAGTAAATTTAATGTTAAATGTATTGATTTCGTAAGATCTTTTCCTTCAGTCAGACCAGGATGTCGTTTAGGTAAGGAAGTATGTTACAAATTTGAATTGAAAAGTCCATTCACTTTAGTCTATATTATTAATAATATTTTTATGTAATATATTTAACGTAAATAACGAGGTTCGTACATTATCATTTCAGGTTCAAGAATAGGATTCAACACATTGACTGGTGTAATTGACGCAAATACAGTTTATAGTGTAACCGAAGAATATGCTAGGTATGTATTAACTTCTTTTATCCACATTTAATTTAAATTGAAGTTCAATGCTATGAGAAAAATGGTTAGTAAATATACATTCATATTTTTTTTTTTCATTTTAAGAAGTAATGTAATATTTGTATAATATGTATTACTAATATATTTTTATATTTTTTTATTTTTATAAATGTATTATTATTTATTAAAGGTATCATAAATGTCATAATTAAGAATTTAATTTGAATAAACGTTTAAATGAAAAGCCGTGAACGCATTTTAAATGTAATGCATGGTTATAGATTTTTTTTTAAAATAATTTTTTCGTATATGCTTAAAAACACAATATAACACAATTTTAAAATATTGATTTCTAAGAAAAGTTGTCAGAATGTATTTATTATTGATTAATTAAACCTGTATTTACTGTATATTAGACATCTGAGAACTGGTTTTGGAGGTTTACTTCGCATGAATCCGGCATTTAAGAATCATGGACTAAAAGATTTATTGCCATTGAGACTTAAAGATCCAGATGAAGGATGTACTAGAGTAAATCGTTCACAGTTTTGTTTTGATGCAGGTAAATCAAATAAATTCAATATTTCTAAGTAGTTTTGAATCTAGTTTCTTTGGATTATTATTATTTTAAATCAACAGTTAGTTTATATAATATCAACCTATAAGTAATTTTATTTATTAATGATTGTATTATAATTTTTAGGAGAAGTTAGAGTAAATGAACAACTTGTATTGGCTACTATGCACACAATATGGGCTAGAGAACACAACAGAATAGCACACGAATTCAGTAAAATTAATCCTCATTGGGACGATGAAACTATTTTCCAAGAAGCTAGAAGAATTGTAATTGCAGAAATTCAACACATTACATATAATGAGTTTTTGCCCACATTGCTTGGAAAAGGAGTAATGGAAAAATTTGGACTACTGTTACAAAAAGAAGTAATTAATATATTTGTTAATTAATAAAATAATTAGTTATTTTTCGGAAACTTTCTAAAAATAGTACACACATACCTAATAGATTTATTGGTCTTTTTTTCGTTTTACAACAAGCGATTAAATTATTGGTTGCAAATAAGATTGTTGCAAATAAAATATTGTCCATAAAGAATACTAAATAGTATTAGTTATAAGCTCAAAAAGCTTAACTTTTGTGAAGAATAGTCGTAATAAAATAATATTTGTTTAGAATTTCATGTGATAAGAAAAGTTATAATTTTACCATTTTAACTATTATTAAGGTTATATTAACTTTTATTTTACTATTTATTATTATATTACAGCTGCATGTTGCATCTGGTATATTATTATGAATTAACAAAATTATCTTATATAAAATATAAAATAGATATATATGATCGACAAGTACACACAATTCTTATAAATACGTAGTTAAATTGTTATTATAATAATATTTAGTTGGTTTTGAATCCTAGTATAATTCTTAATGCATATTATATTTTATTATAAGTTATTATTAACTATTCAAAATTATAAGAAATAATTTGTGTTTAGGGTTACTGGAATGGTTATGACTCAAATGTAAATCCCAACATTATTGCCGAATTTTCAGCAGCCGCGTTTAGAATTGGTCATACGTTTTTGCCTACTTCAGTAGAGAGATGGAGCAAGGCACACAAATTTATTGGTAAATAATTATAAAATGTATACACAATGTACGTGTCATAAATAAAATACAAGTAATAATATTTGATTATTTTTAAATTATGGCCGTAGCTTCTAAAAAATTGTCCGATCTCATCCGCCGTCCATATGATTTATATAGAGCTGGAGTTTTCGACGAATATATAATGGGATTGACCAATCAAGTTGCTCAAGCAATGGACGATTCAGTCACACAAGAAGTGACGAATACATTATTTAAGAAACCGGGGCAAAGGTTTGGAGTGGATTTAGTGGCATTTAATATTCAACGAGGTAGAGAATTTGGTTTACCTGGATTTATGGAATACAGGTACTTAATTTAATTGTGATTATATCTAGATTGTTATAGTGCTATATTTTATAGCAATACATTGGTACACCAATTTTCAAAAATTAAGGATCTCTGATCTTTTATAACTATCTCAATTTCCACGAATAATACAATAACCATGTATTGACTATTGATTTCACATAATATAATTATATATTAGATTACTTATATCATAATAACA
Source organism: Chaitophorus viminalis (assembly GCA_025469195.1). Taxonomy (NCBI): domain Eukaryota; kingdom Metazoa; phylum Arthropoda; class Insecta; order Hemiptera; family Aphididae; genus Chaitophorus; species Chaitophorus viminalis. The sequence goes on along the minus strand of JAIPRK010000754.1, from coordinate 24,102 downwards.
TACATAGAAGAATATCTAAATATGTATATACATTAAGATATGGAAGTATTATTCTACAATGACACTATAATATATTTATCTAAAACTCTTAAATTATTATACCCTAAAGCCTAACATGTATAAAACATATAAAACATTTATAACTCACGCATAGTAATTTGGTTGAGTGTAAAAATTATTGAATAAACATAAATTTTATTGGGTTTGTAATAATAAACATGTCTATATTATTATAGGAAATTCTGTGGCCTTCCAGCAACTGAATCATTCCAGGATTTATCCTTGGATATGCCTAACTCTACTGTACACCGATATACGACCATATACGAGTGAATATAAATAATAAATATATATATATATATATATTATAAATAAATTGTCAACATTCACTTATTAAGTCAATACATTTGTTTGGTCTTCACAGTTCTCCAGATGATGTAGATTTATGGTCTGGAGGTGTGTCCGAAAAACCACTTCCCGGTAGCATGGCTGGTCCTGTATTTTCGTGTATTTTAGCGACTCAATTCAGTTATGCTCGAAGAGGTGATCGTTTTTGGTACGAGTTGCCCAATCAACCATCTTCGTTCACTCCAGGTATTTTAGCTAAATAGAAAAACAACCAAACAATTATATATCTATATTGTATTAATTAAATTAATTATTTTTGAATTCAGAACAACTTAAAGAAATTCGAAAAGCTAGATTAGCTCGAGTGTTGTGTGATAATACTGATTTGATGGACACCATTCAACTGTGGCCAATCGTTCTACCTGATCACGAAATGTAAGAAAACTACGTAAATTATTCATATTAAATTTAGTCAATTGATTATCAGTCATATTATTTTTCCTAGTTACACTTAAACAATATTATTTTTGGCTAATTTTGTAATGTTGCATTTTTCAAATTACGGAGTTATTGAACATTTAATTCTATATGAGTATAAAATATAAGAATAGTTTAGTCTTTGTTAACAAGAATACATGTACCTGTTGGTTACTAGTATCCCGTTAAACATTTTATGTTTATTTAGATTAATGAAATTTACAACTATACAATTTATACAAATCAAATAATGAAGATAAATATGGTTTAAAATGAAACATGAACAAAGGTCACAATACAGGAAGGCTTTCAATGGAGCTATACCTATTTTTTTTGATTTTAAAGATAAATTTTAATGATTTAATCTCTGCACCAATTTTATTTGAGTCTTCGTGTCGGGTTGTTTGTGATGAGTTATGAAGGAGAGTAACATGTCACTAAAAATACATTTAGTAACGTTCAACCTTTTGATTTTTTGTTTTTATTTTTGAAACTAAATTAAGTGAAACATACTTTTCTACACTAAAAAATAATGTGTTAACATATTAGTAACTTTTTGAGACTAAAAAAATATTCTTCGAATACATATTTTCAGTAAGCAAATAATAGGGAGTAGAATAAAGACAATTTTATTGACAGTAAAATGTATGAATAGAACTTTACTATGATGAGTTATTATAATAATTTTATTTATATTGTCATACTGAAGTGTACAAAAATTTAGTTGAATAAAATCAATTATTTTTAAATTTAAATTAATATTATTGATTGTAATGACCTACAAAATAACATGGATAAGAAAAAATATTTTACTTAAATTTTTCGTGTTTGTATATAGAAATCCTCGAGTACCATGCCGAAGCGGAATCATTCCATCAGTAAATTTGAATAAATGGGCCGATTTTCCAACGTCATAAAATGAACATATTATTTTTAATTAAATACCATTCGCAATAATTTAAATATTTTAAGAAAGATTTTTTAAATCGAAGAAACAATGTTTAAATCTATTAAAAATATGTTTTGTTTGTTTTATTTACGCAAACAAAATCATAAATAAGCCATTTTTGAAAATATTTATTTTTATTTTTATTGTTATTTTGTTTTTTTTTATATATACAAATAATAAACATAGCTAGTATTGTGCATATTTTTTTAAAGTTTTATTCAAAAAGTTTATTACAAAAGTAATGTTTGATTGTTGAAGTAATTGTTGAAATTTTTATTCATTAAATAGGTACATTGTTTATGTGAATACTATTTAATACTTTATAAATTATTGTATTCATTACTAAATACCCGGTTATTTTTACATGAATTAATCAAAGTATTATAACATATAAAAGCTAAATTGTTTTAATTTTGTATATTGATTTTTGTAATTAAATTTTTGTATTTTTTTAAATGATTTATTTATGTTCCATCCTATATTATTCCTGGTTATTTTAGACTCTGAACGAAGTGATGGAATCTATTGATTTTACAATGATATGTGTTTTTTCTTGTGTCTGACGACACCTTTTTTGGTTGTAAAAATGCTTTGGTTTTTGTTAAACAGTAACTTTTTTGAAAGGAAAGTGAATATAGATGGTACTTGGGCAATTCAAAAATGCAACTTTTTCAATCCTTTTTAAAAACGTCGAAAAAAAAACGATAAAAAAATTACGAAAAAACGGGAAATTTTACGCAAATTCACGTTTTGACAAAATACATTTTTTTTAAATGCTCTAATTCAAAAATAAAAAATCGCAAAAACTTGAAATTTTCATCAAATATTTATATTTACGTTATCTATACATGGTTAAGTTTTTAAAGTATTTTAACTTATTTATGGACAATTTAAATTTTCGATTTTTGTAAGTTTTTTTTTTTTTAATATCTATAAAATTTATTTGGCTGTCCAAAAACTGTTGAAAATTTAATACAAGGTTTATTAAAAGTTATACTCATTGTAACTAAAAATTATCGGAGATCGTTTCACTCCAATTTTTTTATAAGCCCATAAATTTCAAATTTGTATAAAATATGGTAAAATCGCGATGATTTGCAAGTTATTTTGTAGTTGAAAATTCATAATATTTTTTCAGTTCATACTTAAGAATTACAACTTTAACCCTGGATTATCTATAAGTTACTCTTCAAAAAGCTATAAAACAATTTCTACTGAACTTTAAGAAAACAATTTTATGATCGTTTGAAATTTAAATTTTTACGAAATTGCATACTATTGTATTAAATTTCAATTTAAATATAAAATACTTTATCATTATACACCCAGTTTAGACCAACATCTCCGTTCAGAATCGTTATTCGTATACAATGATATCATTGCATTCAAATTTAACAAATCCTATCCTATAAACGAGGTACACTCCACCCCCAACTGTACAGCAGAGCGCGGCCCATCCGGTTCTTTTTTAAAATGTATGTTTTAGTTAATATATATTTCAGTAAAGGTAATTACTAATTACTACCTAATTACAATATTTATTTTAGTGTAATATAATTAATTTGTCTTTTATGGTAATCTAGATAATACAATTTAGACAATCCACCCAACGAGCCTACTCATATATTAAATATTGCAACAGTTGTGACACCATTGATTTTCTCTGTCATTAAGTACCTGGACGTTTCTGCTGTTAATTATGATGTTTTTCCATTAATTAAGGTAAGTGAATTTTGAATAATATAATTTATTTACTTATATTCATACATATTTTGGTTCCATTTATAAACTAGATTTCATATTTAAAAATAAATAAAACCCATATAAAGAGTGATTAGTCTCATTAATTTTAATATTCTTGATATACAGAATTCATATTAGTTATAAGTCACTATTTCAAAATATTTATTAACTCGATAGAATAAAATAATGGACCATTTTATTTTTATGATATAATATTATATATGAATCTTGTTTTTTTTTTTAATTATAAAATAATTAAATTTATACCTAGATTGTTTATTTGTTAATATTATGTAATGATTTATATGTAAAAATAAAATAATTTGTACTTCTGTCATAATTTTTAATATGAATGCAAGATTGTGAGATTCCTAACAATTGGAGAATTGTAATATTAATAAATGTACATGTGTCTGTATTTAAGTGCATTTTTATGAGTTTAGTAGTTAGCTGTGGCTGATTTATAATTTTGAAATTATTGTGATGCATAAAGATTATTTTATAATATACAAAGGTAAGAAAGTAATAATATGGAAAATGATAGACTATAGAATATATAAAGTAATAAGTATGTACTTAAATAGGTATTTTGTAACACCCTAAAAAAGCATTAAGATAAAAGAAGGGTTTTATATTAGTGACATTTAGTTTATTAATCATTATGTATTATTTAACTTTTAACTTCTTCTAATTACGTATAAATACACAATTTATAGATTGATTTGTGCTCAAAATAAGATTTTGATGATTTGTGTACAAGCTGCATAACATTAAAATTCACAAACTATTTCATATTTCAGTATTCCACTCGAATATAAATGCACTGGTGACTTCAAGATTACGTAAAATATACCTGAAATTAAAATTTTCTTTTTGATGTGCAGTTTTATATTTTTATTTAATACTACGCTATTATTACTTTTTCATATATGTAGTTATAATATTGGCTATATACTTAATGGGTTAAAATAAGAATAATAGAATAATAAATTTAATTTACATGGGATGATTATATTTTAAACTGTGTTCTAATGACATTTTCGTGTGTAGTTAATTACTTATATGATGCAATTATATTTTCTGATGTGTACTTGGCTAGTGAAAGGCATCTTGGATTTTGTCATGTGTTGATAAAAGGGTAGGAGAAGTTTTTCTATGGAAAAGCGGTCATTGAGACGATCTCTGAATCTCTGTAGTTGTATTTTCACATGGGTCTCAGACGTAATAGTTCATACATGTACATTGTGATATTTAGTGGAGTTACCATAGTTCAATTCATCATTAATGGATAGGTAAGTCGAAGACTAAAATTTTTTTTAGTAATGCAAATTTAAATAATATATTGCATATTTGTTAAACAATGAAATACTTCTACGTAAATTATTTTAGATTTTCTTACATATATATTGATAATGTTCTTGTAGTTATATTTTTTTCAGTCTTATATACTATATAAAAATTTGTATTAGGCACCAAAGATTGTTTTATAGATAAAAATAAATGTACCTAGGAAATCTAAACAGAAAACTGTTTTCCTAATTACTCGGTTAAGATTTTTTTTTAAAGAGATATCCATACACCTATATATTTATTTAAATAATCGTATCGCTCTAATTTGACATTTATTGTAAATCATACTGAAATTTTGAATTTAAAATTATGTTTTGAGTCATTATAAATGTCTAAGTATATTTAACTAATAATTATCTAAATTCTGGAATTTTACCTAAATTTAGTGGTAAAAAACGGTTACTTTTGGTGCTCTTTTGGTTAGTAAAATCGAAACATTATTAATTATTACTTATAATTTAATTTACATATTATTTTAATCATACTTAAAAATTTTAAATATTATTGTGATAGGTCATAATCACATTAAATTATAAAACTTCAAAGTTAAACTAATATATATAATTAGAAAATTAAAATTTTTCTGTATTATCGTATTTTTATAGATCTGTAATAATTGACTTAGGTATTTTATTATTTTTCTTAGAAATATAAAACACGTTTATATAAACTATGAAGTAATTTAAGTATGTAAATTAACTGAAGTAAAATACGAATCGTGTTGTCTTATACTATAAAACTCGATCTATGAATATTTGAATAATCAGTTTTCGTAAATGGATATTTTTTTCTTAACCTGAAGATGGTTTTATCATTGATAGATATAGCAAAACATATAAGATATATAGGTGTGGAAAAAGCATTATTCTTAGGTCTATTAAATCTTATATTTAAGGAAAAAATATAATTTGTCGAATTATAAATATCTAAGTACCTATATAGAGTATAGTAATTAACGTTAAACGCAATATTGAAATATTTGTATATTGAACACCTGCTTAATGATATATCTTTATTTTTAGTTTAATTTACAGCTTTATATACAATAATTTTTATTAGGAATAAACATTTTAGCACACTTCACTTGGAAAAGGTTCTTTTATTTATAAACTGTGTGTGATACCTATGGCTAATATTATATTTTTAAACGCCATTCTTTATAATGACCCTTATTTTTAAACATAACAGGAAGATGTTGTTTCTTCTATTTTATAATGGCTTTCATACTAAACCAAAATATCATCCGACACCCTAAAAACCTTTTAAGAATGTTGTTTCTGAAAATGTCTAATATGAGTGACTCTTTTTTCAAATGTGATACTCTTTTTAAATATTTCTTATTGTAAATTTTATATATAATAATTTTTTACGGTACATTTATTAGTTTGTTCTTGTGATTTTTTGTAGAATCTCTATTGAAATGTCAGCCCTAAAAAAATAATACTAAAAAACCAGCAGTATAATAGAATAGAGAAACAAATGAATATTAACAAAAAATATAATTTCTGATAAGACTTTCTCTGAATATATGAACAACATTAGATATAACAATAAGTTATTATATTTAAATTCAGTTTTTCTATACTTCAATTGTATTAGTAAGTAGCTGCAGGCACCTACTTTAATACTAAAATATTTTTGGAGTATTCTTTTAAAATACCAATATTTAAAAAAATATAAATTTTTTTTATACAACAGTAAGTTATAAGTTTTAATAATATTTAAAACGTAAATAGGTGGTGTTACGTTATAACTTATAACTAAGATAGTCAAATTTAAGAAATCTTATTGTAAATCCTATGATTATACATTAATTTCGTTATGTTGAAATATCGTGTGATGTGAACTATTATTTGGCGATAGAGTATTTAGTGCAATAATCTTTTTCTGGAGATGTATGTTAAAGTAGTAGGGTTTTTGTATAACTAGTAACTACGTCGTTTTGTGGAATTATGTTATTACAAAAACTATAGTAAAATTTCACCGAAAATTTGTTTTCAACAAAATATTTTTTCATCTATTTAAATTGTTTAACAAAAATGGCGTCAAGAGTAATTAAAAACGAGTCTTGTGAAACGTAATCTTTCTACTGACTACCTGAATTATTAAATATTCTCTCCTGCAATTATACATCCCTCTTCATAATTATTATTAAAAATAAAATCTTACTCACAGTAATTTTAGTATTCAATTAAATGGCAAACCGCACATATTATTAATACATTGTTTTAAAAACAATATATTATGATTATTACTTGACTGTAATATTTCTATAATAAAACGCATTTGAAGATAACATCGATCCCGATTTCAGAAAAAAACATAATAATATATTCGCGTTTTTTCGTATTTCAGCATTTTGTATTTTGTCGTATGCTATATCCAATTATTCGAACATGAATTAGTAATTACCTTATTTTTTCACCACACTAACCGTCTGATAGTGCAATATTAGAATATGATAAAATGGAATTGCATCTTCGAACGTGCATAGAGCGAAAATGAAAATAGAATCGAGAACAATAAATATAAAACATAATATATTACAGTGATCAAAATGTAACGATGTGAATCAATTATATTGCAAGGTCTCAGCATTTTTGCATTTTCATCGTCAATAGTGATTGCAGATGTCTGTTATTTTAAGATGATGTGGTGAGGATGGCTAGCGAATGATTCAGAATAATATACGATAACGATTATTTTGTTTTACTTATTTATAAAATATTACTAACGCTTTCGCAGAAGCATTCAACGAATAATAATATATTATACATATTCAAACTACCCAAGTAGTTTATTTTATTTAATAGTAAAAAATCACATTCTAATTATATTTTCAAATTGTTCTTGTAAGTAACATAATTTGAAAATAAAATAAACAAATTAATTTATTCACCCAACAGTAACCGACTAACATACTATATTATTACACACTATACTATATATTAAGCTGCTGAGTTTAAGCTTTAAGCAAATCACAGATTCACCGATAGCCATGCAATTTTCTGGTAAAGAAACTGTGACTGTTACTGTGTTGTACTTATATGTTTTTAATGCAAACTGTTGCGTGATGGCAGAAATAATAATATTATTCTAATGTTAGCGAAAGCGCGGGCGAGTCCGAAACATATAATAAAGTAGTTAGTACAAGTTATAAATCTTGCTACGTAAATCAATTGTTCGCATACAATCTTATATCAAATAACATTTATTTATGTGTTTCTAAATATGTATTAAAATAATGTAAACTACCATAATTTATAAATCTCTTTAAATGTTTAAATGTTCATCATTATTTTTATTATATTTTTAAATAATGTATTATAATTATTGTTGCTATAAGAAAATTATTAGGGTTTTTTATTAAGTTTAAAGAAAAATTGTATGGTATAGTAATTTTTATTTTTGTTTAAATATTTTAGTGCAAAAAAATGATGGCAAACATTATTAATTAATTAAACATGAAAAATTAAAGATACGGTATAGACAAAAATTGAAGTTGAACTTGAAGCACTTAAAGTATTTTATGCAAGAAATCATTTTTAATATGAATTATATTTGATTTATCTGTCAGTGAATTTGGTTATCTGAAAAGTGGGAGAGGTACCTTATCAATATTGGCACACATTCCGCTTGTTAATAATTTAAATAATTAGTTAGTGTCTCGATCTCTACATACCCAAATATCTAGAAAATATGAAATTAAAAGTACTAAATATTAAAAACTTCAAAAAGTAGTAAGACATAATTTTATTTAAAAAAACGTAATGTTATCATCGCACTTAAATTGACAACAAATTAGTCTTTTACCTAAATAATTATCTTGTTTGGAGCCTTAATTTTGTTTCACGAAAAAACCGATATCGATCAACAATTAACAATATTATAGAGGAAAAATAATTTTACGTTTTCAAAGCGTTAAAATATTAAATGGATAATTTCTCACCCATTCAACGTAATTACGCCACAAAAATGCCCGACTAAAATAAAACAAAATACATTAAATGTTGCTCTATCGTTATGGGTCATAAACATAAATTATTAAAATATTTTGATATTTGTAATTCCTTTATTTTAATTATGAATCGTTGTGGTTAATGATTTTAATTCGAATTATACAAATGTACTTAATACTTAAAAACATTTGTTTCTGGCATTATTCCGTTAAGAAAGCGTTACCTAATCTTATAACGAAATTTTCTCAACTTCTATTTTCAAATACTATATATATATTTTTTTTTTTCATACAAATTAGCCGAAATAATACGAAATAATACGAATTATGTAAGTAATTATATGGTACATTTAGATTCAAAGTTTATACGAATGTATTATAATGTTATTTATTGTTTAAATAAATTAAAAACTAAAATTTAGTTGATCCACAATTTATTCTCGTTATGTAATTGATAAATTAAAAACTACAGGTAATTAGAATACATGTTATATTCTTCTTGGGAATATTGAGCTCAAGAGACCATCCTTCTATGAATATCACTAGAATCATCTAGTTAAAATGACCTCCCGACTACTCTACATCATTTTTATAACGTCTTTCCAACGCATCAAAACAAATAATTTTTATATATATATTTTTACGTTTGTTATATAGCATATTTGTAATCGTCAGTACGGTACTGACTATATGCACTCTTGGAACATCTCAATTAACAGATAGTGAATGCGCTCTACAATTAACTGGTCCTGGAAGGACTAGTTTTTTTGATTTCAATACGAATACACTGAGGGGTGGTCCACTGTAAGTATTAGTATTATTTTTTTACAGTAAAAATATGTATTATACTTGAGAACACAAATGAGCTAGAAGAATATTACTTTTAAGGTTAATATTTATAAGAAAATGCTAGAATGTATTATAGTACCTACTATTTACAAATACCTTATAAATATATACTTCATTAGATTATATACAATTATAAAAATTAAATTGGGTGTGGCCTAATTATTGTTTATTTATATTTTTAATAATCAAGTGGTATGGGTCAATCTGGTCAATGTATAACTTACGAAGCAATCAATCAAGCATATATAGACGCCAGAAAAAGGATCAGTAAGTAATTTAATAAATAAGTAAAACAATAAAAATTGATAATTTACATTTCATAAGTTTATGCAACATAACAAGAACTCTTAAAAATAAATTCATACATTTTTATTTTAGTAAATTTCTAAAGTTTGTTATGAAAACTATACGACTATTATTATACTATGTATAAGCCATTACAATTGTATATTGTTGAACCTTATACCTATGCATTTTTTTCATCATAACCAATGAAAGGAACTTACAGTTTTTACAACCGGTTTTACTAGACCACTGCAGCCGTTGAAGAATCTAATTTTTTAATTTACCAGTTATAAATGTTATGAAATTTTATTGTTTCTAATAGATATGTGTTAAAATGAAAATCAAATAGGATTTATATCGGGCGATCTAAAATATAATGTAAATATTATAAAATCAATATAATTATGTTAAAACATTTAGATGTGGCGCAAACAAATAAAGATAAATGGAAGGCTCAGGAGTTGGCATCAATCGGAGAACTGTTGTTGGACATATCTATACAGTTGACTAAAAAGTAAAGAACTACAAGCTATTTGTAAACGTTATACATCACTGACTTATGTGTATAATTAATCTTTTACAAAAAACAGCTACGGACTTTCGTACGAGGAAGTAGAAAAAGGATTACCTACGATAGATACCTCGAAAACCTTAATCAGAGAAGTGTGTCCGGCGTACTTGTCTAATGTCGAATGTAGACCGGGTAAATACAGAAGATACGACGGTCTTTGTAACAATGTTAAGTACCCAACGTGGGGTGCTACGAATACGCCGTTTTCAAGGTTAGTGGGACCGCTCTTTGCTGATGGTATGAGTGCTCCAAAAGTCTCCAGTACCAATAATGAACAACTACCAATAGCTAGAGTAGTTTCTAGAACAATGCATCCCGATGAGGGATTCCATGAACACGCAGCTACCCTAATGTTGGTTGCTTTTGGTCAGTTTCTGGATCACGATTTTACCCTAATGGGCACGCCTGCTGGTAATTTTACCTACTATTATACTCTAAATGAATTTGAAATTGAATATAAAATTAAAACCTATATTATAAATTAGACTGATGACAAATATAAAATAAAAATTAATAAATTAGTATTGTGGAATGTTAAAAAGTATATTACTAAATTACTTAGTTCAAAAACAATGTTATTAACATACGTAATTAAATCTATTTTTACAGATCCAATCACTAAGAATGAACCAGAAGAATGCTGTAATAGGTCTTCGAATTTAAAACATCCATATTGTAACGAAATTCCTATTCCTGATGATGATTACTTTTATAGTAAATTTAATGTTAAATGTATGGATTTCGTAAGAGCTTTTCCTGCGGTCAGACCAGGATGTCGCTTAGGTAAGAAAGTAATGAATGATATTATAAAGTTGGTTTTATATAGTAGGTATATTGATTTTTGAAAAAGTTAACTTTTCTAGTTATACTGTTAATAATAAAATACCTAACTGAATTAATTTAAAAACAAAATAAATAATGATATAGATTGTAATTTGTCTTGATATACCATATATATATTATACATAATATATAAATGATAATTTTTTGTAAAATATTTTGACATAAAATAGTGAACATTTTGCTATATAAATAAATACATATATTTATATATTAAATTAGTTCATTATACTGTCATTATAATTTCTCATGATTTATATATTAGCATTTAATTTCTAGCTAAACAAGTTTACATGCATTTTCAATGTTTATTTGTTTTACCATTCAATTTTATAATCGTGATGAATTTAAATACAAAATATTAACTATTGAACTAACTAGTATTACTAATAATTCATAAGAATTAATTTCTTTAATATGACAGCCTAATATTATAAATTGTTATAGATTAATTTCTATAAGATATGTAGTTGTAAATACTTACACACATTTTGAATAATATTGCAGGTTCAAGAATAGGATTCAACACACTGACTAGTGTACTCGATGCGAATACAGTGTACAGTGTAACTGAAGAATATGCTAGGTACTCCTATAATTTAATATTATTATTTTTTAATCGTTTATAATACTTCCCAAGCTGAAAACCTATGCTGATATTATAGAGATTAACATCTTTCAACATTTCAACTTAATGTCATGTATAAAAGTTATAAAATACTTCTTTTCTTTAACAAAATTACTTATATTATAGTATCATATTATTATCTTTTATAACACTCAAAAGAATATTTTTAAAATGTTGCACGATAGATCAAAAATAATAGGTAATAAAATGTTTGTAAAGTAATTAGATAACATATTATAAGTAATAAGATATAATATAAATAATATATTGTTACTAAATTATATAAAATAAATTAGTAAATTAGAAAATGAGGAAGACTAAATCAATGTTTTTAATAAACATAAATGATCACTTGATTATTTAGTATGTATTTAAATTCGAATTTGTTTTTAGGCATCTGAGGACTGGTTTTGGAGGTTTACTTCGCATGAACCCTGCGTTTAAAAATCATGGACTCAAAGATTTGTTGCCTTTGAGACTTCAAGATCCAGATGAAGGATGTACTAGATTAAATCCGTCACAATATTGTTTTGATGCAGGTACATATTCGTATATTTGTAACTTGTAACTTACATTAATATGTAATTTTATTTGTCTTTAATTTTTTGTAGGAGAAGTCCGTGTGAATGAACAACTTGTGTTGACCACTATGCATACAATATGGGCTAGGGAGCATAACCGAATAGCTAATGAATTGGGCAAAATTAACCCTCATTGGGACGATGAAACTATTTTTCAAGAAGCAAGACGAATCGTAATTGCAGAAATTCAACATATTACTTTTAACGAGTTTTTGCCTACATTGCTTGGAAAAGGAGTAATGGAAAAATTTGGAATACTACTGCAAAAAGAAGTAATAAAAATACATTACTATTTTAACAAAAATATAATAAATTGTCTGCAATTTGAGGATGAAGTGTAGTATCCAAGGACATATTTAATGATAATACATCCTACCTAATATCCTACTTTAACATTTTTATTTTATATATAAGCCATTTACCTATAGAAATATAGTTTTTATAATTATTTTAGTATTTTTAATTCATTGATGAAAAAAAATGTTTAGTGACTTTTAAAATAATTTGAGGAAGAAACAACAAATCAAATGTTTTTATATTACGGAAGTATTTTATATCACCCTAATGAATGACCTTAGCTTGCTATGGTTTGGAGTTAATTATGAAAATATTATAGGATTCCAACAAGATATTTTAAGGTTACGTTTTAAAACTATGAGAATAAAAATATACTATTAAATTGTCTCAGATTTTTTGAGCATGATAAGTTTAATGATTGTAATGTGAAATATTTTATGAGTATTTACGAAATATTTATACGAGTGGGTATATATACTTGTCTTATATATAACTCATGGACAGATGCCATAGATATAATAAATTAGTTAAATATTTGTATGAAAATTCGGTTAAATTGTTTGGATAAGAATATTTTGAAATTCGTTTATTATTAAAAAATGAATTAGAATCCTTCTATAAAAGATAATTATTAATATTTGTAATTTGTATTATGTAAAAATTATTATTATTATTATTTCTTTTTTATTAAAAGCTTAGCAAAATTTAGTAAAAACTATAATTTTACTTAATTTAGGGTTTTTGGGATGGTTATGATGTGAATGTAAACCCCAACGTTCTTGCCGAATTTTCAGCAGCAGCTCTTCGAATTGGTCACACATTTTTGCCAACATCAGTCGAAAGATGGAGCAAGGCTCATAAATTTATTGGTGAATTATAATAAAATATTAAAATATACTTATACACCTGTAGTTACGTACCATACACAAAATACAAACATTATATTTGATTTTTTTTTAACTTATGTCCGTGTAGCTTCTAAAAAATTGTCCGATCTCATCCGCCGTCCATATGATTTATATAGAGCTGGAGTTTTCGACGAATACATAATAGGATTGACCAATCAAGTTGCTCAAGCAATGGATGATTCTATCACACAAGAGGTTACAAATACATTGTTTAAGAAACCGGGCCAAAGGTTTGGAGTGGATTTAGTGGCATTTAATATTCAACGAGGTAGAGAATTTGGTCTACCTGGATTTATGGAATACAGGTAAGTAAACTAAAATTTATTAAATATAATGATATTTTTATATGTTCTCGATAAATATAAAATTGGATTACGCTATTTTTTAATTGAACACATATTGTTTTCATTTAATTAAAGTATCCTGTAAAAAAGTAAAATTCGTAATAATTAAATGATTTCAAATTAGATGGTTGTGTACTGCATTAAATAAGTAGCTACTTATGTTTAATTAATTCAACAATCGAATATCATGCTGGTTTACACGAAAAAACGATAATTTTACAAAATTATTGTAATTCCTGAATTATTTAAAATTTAAAATAGAGTTTTTTTTTTATAAATTAATTTCCTGTTCTTTTTGATATCAAATTTGCATTTTAGTAAATATCTATAGTATTAGTGAGATTTTGTTCTTAGTACTTTGAGAAGGAGAGATTTTATCTACGAGACGTTTATCCTAAGTTTCTTGATAAAAAGCAAAGTTTTAAATATCATATTTCATGTATAATGAATACCTATCAAAATATTCACGTCTTGACCAATCATATCAGTTACCTCCTAGTTTTATGTGTTATGAGCAAATTCAAAATAGTTTATTGGATAATATCAAAAAGAGTATAAAAATATCCAATATGGTAAATTAAGCATTAAAATAATTGATTTCTTATAAAAATTATTAATTAAATTCAAATCTATATTTTGAAAATGTGTAAGATACTGTCCTTATAAGAGACTTAGAGACTTTATAGCATACCATAGTTTGATATGTAATAAGTGGTGTATTTACAATTTTTATATTGGGGGGAGGTTCAATAATTTTCTAAAATGTAAGGAAGTTTATAATATTGCAATTCCTACCAATGAGTTAAGAATTAATACTATATGATATAACTATATGATTCAAATTCAAAAACAAAAATTAGTGTCCTGCTATTGGTTTAATTCATTTACAAATATTAATAAAAAATTATGTGTTAAATGTTTTTATTTATAACAAAAAAGGTAGAAGTTTTCTTCACCAGTTTTTCAATAAATAGGTAATTTTTCTCCACATCTAAGTAGCCTAAGTGATTTATGACCTGAAATTTTAAATCCAATTTCTTAATATATTTTGTATTCGAATTTTGTAAATATTATTATTATATTAATGTATAAAACATTCGGCTGTAGCTCGAGATCCGGGACCCCACCTGAAAATACGCCCTTCGTGTAACAATAGTTTAATATGAATACTTAATAAGAAAAACGAATCATTTTCATATTGAAAATATTTAAATATATTAAAATTATATTAAGTTAAATAAATATTAAGCTTTGTTTCAGATAATTTTTTTAAATAATGATACTTCAATTCTGCTTTAGAATGTATAATAATATGGTTTGCACATCCGTTCTACTGTCCTACCCCAGGTGTCTGGTTGACTGACATTATTTTTAACAAATAAAAAATCACAAATCGCAGAACTTAACATAATTTTTTTTATACCAAATTGTAATTATAATATTATTTATTGATTTTTTTTTTTTAGAAAATTTTGTGGCCTTCCAGTTTCTGATTCATTCCAAAGCTTATCCTTAGATATGCCCAACTCTACGATAAATCGATATATAACCATATACAAGTGAATATAATTTCTTATAAACTATATTTAAAACTATTTATTGGTATTTAATTTTAAAATATTTTAATTAATTTCATTTTTACCAGTTCCCCAGATGATGTAGATTTATGGTCTGGAGGTGTGTCTGAAAAACCATTACCCGGTAGCATGGCAGGTCCAGTATTTTCGTGTATTTTAGCGACACAATTCAGCTATGCCAGAAGAGGTGATCGCTTTTGGTACGAGTTGCCTAATCAACCATCTTCGTTCACTCCAGGTATTTTAGCTAAATAGAAAAACAACCAAACAATTATATATCTATATTGTATTAATTAAATTAATTTTTTTAAACTCAGAACAACTTAAAGAAATCCGAAAAGCTAGATTAGCTCGAGTGTTATGTGATAATACTGATTTGATGGATACCATTCAACTATGGCCAATCGTTCTGCCTGATCACGAAATGTAAGAATAACATGTATAAAATGTTGTGTTTTATATACATACTCGATAAATTAAGTACTAATAAATAAAATAATCGTCATACTATAATAAGATATACTTATTAAAAGTAGATTCATTTCTTAATTTACTAATTTTTCATCATTCTAATAAAAAATGGTCGATTAAAACTATTTAAGTATCAAAATTAAAATACGCAAAATAAATATAGTTATAAATAGATAATTATAGTCAAAATACGTATGAAATCCAATGATAGAAAGATGTACAAGTTATTGATTTATAGCTATTATGTCTAAGAATATTATAAGCTGTAGTCATAGGAATTTATAATAAAATGGATACAGTGACATTAATTTTAATTAATTTATTAATATTTGATGGAAATAAGCCTCAAATGTCTTTATTGTTTTCACTAATATGTTAGTATAAAATGCTAAATTGTAATAACTTAACATAAATAAATGGCAACACATTAATTATAAAATTATATACACGTCATAAATTAAAGTTAACGGAATGAATAAATATAATATCATTACGAAAAAAGAGGTATTTCGGTTATTGGAATGTTAAAAAGTTAAGTCAATTCACAGACCACAGCCTTGGTGGACAGTTATCACCTAACTTATAAGAGCTAGAAATATATAAGTACAATAAAGCAATATTATTTAATACAATTAATTTAGCTTGAATTATATAAAATTAATATTGGAAATATTTTTTTGTATCATTACATGTTTAAAAACATTTTTTAATTGTGGTATTATTTCATTTTATAGCAATCCTCGAGTACCATGCCGTAGCGGAATTATCCCATCAATAAACCTAAACAAATGGATTGAATTTCCAGCGCCCCAAAAATAGAAAATTAAGTTTAGATACTTATAAACATTAGATAAATTATAAAAATATGTATTGATAATAATATTATTATATCTTAGTGGTAAATATTGAGCTATTTTTTAATTTCTGCGAAATTTAATAAAAGTCTTCTGAATGTTAGGTTATTCCGACGTTGTAAAATTATTTGTATTTATTATAATTACATTTTATACTTTTTTTTAAATAAAGTTTTTATATATAATGTGACATGCTTAAAGATTAACTGTATTGGTAAAGACAATCAGAAGATGTGTTAAAAGACAATTTAATTGATTGTTTATCACAGCGAACTAGATATTTTAATCTATATCCAAGGTTAAATATTGTTTAATTATATATATCTTTACGTAACGGCATGATCTTGGTATAGGGATGAGAGAGGTAGGGCAACATAACCTTGATGAAAGCATAGAAGCACCCAACATGTTTATTACTATTAGTGTACCGTCTGTTGCAGTTGCGAGTTTGCAGAAGTCGCTATAGTGCCTAATAGTGAAATCTATAAGGGTAAGTCAATTTTTGTTATTTAATTTTATTTTGCTTTCATTTCAATCTTTTTATTTATTTTTATTTATAACTTACGCTTATTTCAAATGCTTTACGGTTATTTAAGATTAAAATATTTTTTTCCTACAAACAGTAACAGTTTCGACGGCAAATTTATATTAAAGAACCTGGATATCATTAAAAACTAATAAATATCGTTAAGCAATAAAGTGAAATCCTAGAGGTTATGTACCGATATGTGTTTATAAGCCAATATTTTTACAGTACAACACTGCTGTGCCTAGAATTATAAATTGCCATTTTTAGTAAGCACAACGCTCAATACTATATATTCTTCATTAATAAATATTATTAATAATAATTATTATTCTAAACACTAATATGTTATTGTATTTACGTAATACATAAATACGTATTCGATGTCTGTTCTATGTCGATTTACAAATACATATACATATGTATATATAATTATAATATGATGTTTACTTATCACTAGTTAGCTATAAAAACGTAAAACTGCAATCCTTGAAATACTTTTAAAAATATTTCTATAGTTCTACTCCATTTTCGGTTGTCAGAAATTCATAAATAAATATTAAAGCCATAAATTTGAACATAGTGTACGATTTTGAGGATTAAAAAAAAAAAAAGAAACTCAACACCAATGCGCACGTCCCGTCCTTCGTGAAAATCCGAGGCAACAACCTATTTAATGGTGTATATGATTTATTTATAAACAAAGTGTTCTAATTAATTTAAATTAAGAGCCATACTAACGTGTTTTTATAATTATTACACAGATATTCGTTAATGCACGGGTAATCGGCAGTCAACACTAGTTGTCACGACTGTCAAAGTCATAACTATAGGATTTCAAGGTTTCTAGTTTTATAATTATACATACATGTAATAATGCAATTGGGTTTAATTTAGAATGTATACCGTATTATAGGTGTCAGGCGTTGTTACATTTGAATTTCTATAAATCGTATCGAACAGGTTTTCAATAATAAATAATTTATTATAATATATAGTTCATTTATGCGTGTATGGCGAATCTGTCAAAAATCGTTCTGTATAGAATTTTCGAGTCACAATGATAATGCGATGGGCTGTATAGTGTTTTACTCGTGATAGTACCATGGCATTGTTTGCAGAACAACCAAACATTGTTGTGTTATAATAGAATAATATGTAACGTACGCTACTAACCTTACCATAAAATTGCATACACAAAACGCCGTCTTATGGTCAAGACCATCAGTGTTCCTTCACATATTATTATAATAATACCGGTCTCACGCAGTGTGTAGTTGTCGGGGTTTGGGAAGGAGGTAGAGTTAAATAAATATTTAGTATTGCGGTGTACACGGTTATTTGCATTGTTAATTATGGGCTTTTTGTGAAGAATTTGACAAAGCTCTAGTTCGTCCGGTCACGGTTGATGATCGTAGGCACGTATATAGTGAAAGTGAAACATCTCTAAAATATAAATGTATACGTAAAATAAAAATAAATATATTAATTCTAATAATAATAAAAATAAAATGACCTCCAAGGACGCGGTGCGTCCAGTTGCCGACGTCGTTGCATAACCGCGATCACAATAAAATAATGCCCATTAAAAATTATACACCGTGCAGCTGGTATAATATGTGACCCCTAGTCACGTATTGTGAGATAAACACGATCGTAAACACTGAAAGCTTTGGCTAACGGATACGCGTGCTTACTGCAGAAACGTTATAGAGTTGCACAAGACGCGCACATTATAATATGCAGTGAAGTAGCCAATGAGCACTCTATGGGGGTTGACTTGTCTGGCACCTCCGCGGAACTGTGAAAGTTTTACATTCCTTTTCATGTTCGCGCGGTGGGCTTATGCGCATTTCAAGCCACCGAGATGGTTTTTTTCTGACAAATAATATTATTTATATTTTACACGTGTACGATGTTTTTACAGTATTCCACAATCCAAGGCCTTTTAGTCCGGTTTCGAACGAATTTTATACAGACTACGATGCGTCCTACCTATGTGCAAATAAGAAAATAAATAAATAAAATAATTTCCGATAAATTCGACGATTCACTATTATTCGCTAAAACTTGTATTTGGCTATGAGACTGACGTTGAGACTATTTAAAACAGAATAAAAAGTGATTTCTAAGAGACATCCTTGATTAAATCGAATCTGAACAAAATGTTAACCGAAATAAAATACACCACACATAATGAATAGGTAGTTACAGTTAGTATTATGCTACGAAAAAATTGCAAAAACAATAATATTTTCAATAAAATATACTCACAGACAGTTATCTCAATATTGAACATTTCTGTAGAAGCGTTATTTATAAGTGATAAATGATTTATGTGAATAGTAATCGATTCGTTTATTTTACGGTTTTTATTTTTTATTTTATTTTATTTATATAGTTTTAGTAAATACTATTAAGCTTGACAGTTACAAAGTATACAAGTATAGTGTATATATATTATATTTTTCTCAATCCTAAGCAATTTTTATTTAAATGATTCTAAATGTTTGTTAAAAAGTTAATCTTTTTTTCGATCAAACAGTAAAATTTTTATCTCACATTATTAGCAATGTAATATAATATAGGTATTTAATATGGTATGTTAAATTATGGCGATATTTTTATTTTGACAATTTCACTTCAAATACCAAATTATAATGATATAATTGATCGGACATACTGATAATATAATCCAACTAAAATATCATAAAATTTAATGAATTGTAAAAAGTATTACATATTTGTTTGATAATGTTTTATATATTTTAAAAAATTTTAAGCGTTCGCTTAATTTGTGAATATCTGTGTGTAAAGTTTCATCACAACCCACTACTCTATACTATAGAGTCTATAGTATAGGGTATATACAATCATTAGACAGATAGGTTATCTTATTGTAATTATTTTTTTAATTCTTTTCACTTTAGTGTTTTTTGAATACGTTGACATTGTATTGTTTTATTCGAACGTTTAATTATAAATATACATATTATTTTAATCAAGCCTATGTTTTTTTTTTTTATAAAGCCTCGTAAACGTTGTTTGATTTTGCCAATGCTACATAATAAACTTAATTAGGTATAAAGTAATTCTTACGCAACGTCTAAAGAAAATTATAATTCTTAATTAGTTCTTATTGCAGTTTGTTATGTTATAATAAAAAAGTGGAAATTTAACTGCGTTAAACTATTCATTGAAACACAAATTGTTTATACTTTTATATTCGTAATGCTATTCTTATCGCCTGGTGTATTATTACGACCGCAATAAGTGGGGGTACATTTGATCAAAGCGCGGTGTATGAATGGCAATATAATCGGAACGAGATTACCTTCAATAATTGAGATTGGATTTATATACCTGGAGAAAAAAAATTACAACAATAATAACCTAGACCTTAAACTTGTATGGATGATCTCTGAAAATCTTACGCAACCGAAAAAGAAAAAAAAACTTATTCTCTTTTTGCGTCAGAAATTGAAATTCGTAAAATAGTCATGGCATTGAAAAAGAACGTATTTTAAGAAATAATTAACATAATATATAGTACTAATATATGGAAAATGTTGATACTATTTTTATCCGAAAACCGTGTGCAAATGCATATAAATGACTGTTCATGCCCTTCATAATCAATCAATTATGTAGGTACACAAAGCAGGTAAATAAAAATTCTAGAATCCCAAAAATGAAAAACGATTTTTGACTTCGCGATCGTGTTATTATATTAATATTATACAATCATACAATATACAGGAATAATATCATATTAATATATAATAATACTTATATAGGTTATAATTTGTAAAATAATAGAAAATTAGAATCATATACACTATAGGCTATAGCTCCAAATATATACATTTACATACCTTTAACCTGAACGTACCTTTTCAAAACTTAAAATTATAAAAAATCGGCTACGTAGCACAATTTCACAAAGCAGACTTGAAAACTTAATGTTCATATCTTGTGAAAATTTTTTAATAAATAATTCTGATGTCATTGACATATTTGCAAGTTTATCATCAATCTTATTTCTTATTTTCTAAATTATTATAAAAAATGTAGGTGTATATTTTTTATATATTTATAAATTTGTACATAATTTAAGATAAATAAGTGTGTAAAATATTTTTTTAATCATCACTCAATATACTATTTCACCTAATGTATGTTAAATGTGTTCATTTTAATCTATGAACAAAGCTGCACAAAACAGTCTTTAAAGAGTTTTAAGAAATCCATCCACAATAAATAATCCCTAATATGAACAGTTTTAAAAAACATTATTTTTTTATTTAATTTTACATGGTTTATTCATTTATAGCTATTCTTAAAAAAAAAATCCCGATGGGTGGTAATTTGGAAAGGGTTGGTGGGTCAATCAAATTATTTGAACTGTCAGTTTCAATTTCATTCGGCGCCACTGCATATGTGCTTAGATCATAATAGTATATCTTTATCTCTCTACTGTACACACATTACGCATTATTATAATGAAATAGGTACTTAAAACCACGCATTATATACCTGTAAATGGTGTTATGGTATATACTGGGGGCTCTTTAAGACATACTATTCGGTCGTGTGCTCTAATGTTATATAATTTAGTTCATATTATTTTTGAACATTCTTTTATTTCCATTTATATTATTATAACAAAAATACTACGTAAGTACTTCCAAAATAGGATTCGACTAATAACAATTATACTTCATTCGTATGTACTATACGAGTGTACCTATTTATGCCAAATAGTGATGCATAGTAAGTTGTACGTCTACAGACTCTCGAGAAGAACCATTTTTAAATTTTTATTCGATTATTTAATTTAAACTTCATATAGTGAAGCTTAGTTCCTGTTTATTTTTCGTTATTATTGCTTTTAATTTTAATATCAATTGTTTTAAAATCCATAACACATAGCCCACAAATGTTTAAATGTCAAAATTTCAATTTTTTTTTCTATTGAGGTATGTCATATGCCCACAGTTGAACAATTATTTTTAATTCTAATTGCTAATTGGGCATTGTGTGTTAAGAGAAATATAACATTATAACTATTTTGTTAGTTAGTAACATTTTTCAAATATTATATGCAGTTATAAAATTCGTTCTCCTGTAAGATTACAAAAATATCATTTACATTTGTGCAATATACAATATTATGTATTTATGGATTACTTGTGAGTTATAACAAAAATCAGTATTAATGTAAATTATGAACATCTATTAGGAATCCATTTTATTCAAATCTTTACAAAACGTAAGACGGATACAATTATATTTAGAAACATTCTCGTATAAAAATGTGAATCTAAGACTGGTGTTAGACATTCTTAAATAAAGTGTCATAAAATCATGTATTAAAAAAATCAAAAATTATAATAGTTATTTCTTATAAATGTAAAATGGCACTAATTATACAATTATATTTAGTTGTATAATGTATAATTATTTTATGTGGTACATATACAATTTTAAAAATGTAAAATAATTATCAATTAAAATTTAAAAATTAAAATAGTATTCTAGTTAATGTTTTATGTTTACATACTAACAGTGTATTTAAATGTATAAATAATTCTCTGTTGTTATTTAATTATTATTTAATTAAAATAATTATTACAATTATGTTAATTTAAAATTTAAAATTAGAAGTGGTAGCTCTTAAATATTCACTCATTTCATAAATTTCATAAGCATGTTTTTTTTTTTTTTAATAAAACCATTGCTTCAAAGAATTTTCAACAGTAATAAATAATAAATATCATGAAAAAATCATTATTCCAATAAAATTATTTTATTTAAATTAATTTATTATTTGATATATATTAAAGTACTCCAGACATATAAATTCAGAAACTGATTTTAGCTCTCTATATAAACCAACATTTTTAGAAATTCGTAATGCAATCGATAAAGATGTAAATTAAATCAGCTATTGAAAAATTATAGATTCACTTGTTCGATCAGATTTTTTTTTGATGCCTTTTTTTACTTTTTTGATTTGTAAATATTGTGAGTCTGACCCGTAAGAATAATAATTAATCAAAAAAATGTTACCTTTTGGATCAATAAGAAACAATATGATTTATTTGACACTGTAATAATTTCTAGAATATATACATTTCCACGTATATACTTATAATTTATACACCATAATATAATTTTATAATACATGAAATTTATGAGAAATTATATTTGTACTCAAGATATATTATGTCTCAACTTACATTTAACAAGGATTAAAATTAATAGTAATGTATATCAAATGGTTTAAATATATGTTACTATGACAGACGATTATGGAAATGTCATTTTTAAAAACAGGTGGGCCTCGCTTTGCTGTACAGTTGGGGGTAGAGTGTACCTCGTTTATAGGATAGGTCATTATTACAATGGATTTGTTAAATAGATATCATTGTATACGAATAACGATTCTGAACGGAGTTAATATGTTTGTCTAAAATGTGTATATAATAATATAGTATTTTATATTTAAATTGAATTATAATGCAATTTCGTAAAAATTTAAAT